>JBAMJR010000116.1:1257500-1517500 GCA_038501785.1 Myoxocephalus aenaeus
TTTTATTTTCAGCCGAGCTTAAAACGGAAAAAAAAGGGAGCGACGCGTCCTGTTGAACGCTGGCTCACCTCCTCACCCAGCTAGGCTAGCTTGTGAACCTCTGGACATCTATCGAGCTGCTGCAGACATCATTTAAATGGGTCAGTGCTGCGAGGCGGCTCACCTGACGGACTGCAGCTCTGTTGCACTGCAACATGCACGTGCAACAGCCTGCCTGGTGGTGCCAAAGAAACACGTTTTCCTCCAGTCTTACTGATAAGTCTATTAATATGCTAGCATACTGTCTTAACGAGGCTCCTCATAATCGCAGGCAGATATTTACTTTTGGTACAAGTAGTAATACAACAGTGTAGAAATACTCTGGTACACGTATTGCATTTAAAATTACACTAAAGTTAAAGGATAATTAATATAGTTGATGAAGCTGTGCATCATCATTTGTTGAGTTATATTTTCTATTAAGAGTCAGAATCTGCAATGCAACGAGTACTTTAAGTTAACAATTTAAATAAATGTAAGGGGTTAAAAAGTACAACATGGCCCTCCTGAATTGTTGTGAAGTAGAAGTATGAAGTAGCACAAAATGGAAATACTCAACTACAAAGAACAAATACCTTGTATATTTACTTAAATACTTGAGTAAATGAACTTGGTTACATTACACCTCTGATCACAGGTATTGTGCTCATTCGAAGGAGCACTTTCATAGACACATGCCTTCAACCCAAGCTGCATTTAAGGTTTTTAGAGCAGTAAAAGGTTACGGTGCTAATTATAGTTGTCCATGTGTCCTGAGAGAGAAGGATCCAAGAGATGAGAAGGCCAGGGGTGCATGTGGGTGGAGGACGTGTGTACATTTGCTCATGTACAAGCAGAAACACGCTGTCTCTTTTTGTAATAGAGTTCTTTAGTCAGACTTTTGACTGGAAATGTTTATCGAAATAGCGAGGAATGTTATTGGAAAGTTGTCTTCTCATGCACATGGAGTGGTTATGAATGAAATAAAAGTTTTGGCAACTAATTAACTTCTATTGGTGTTTGAGCTTATGTTTTGTGCGTCCCACCTTCTGTCACAGGACTAAAACAAACCTGAAAGACTGTCTCATTGACCGTCAGTTTAACAATAAATATTCCTCGTATACAAGAGTAATGTCAGTGAAAATTTGTCAATTTAGTTCCACTCCAATCAAGTGAAAAGCATCAGCTAAAGATGTCTCTCCAGATGATGTACAGCCTGTTATTTCATGCAGATGAATAATATTGAATCCTACTGACACAATGTTCCACCGGTCCAGCTGTAATGGAGGAATGTTTTGTGTCTTCATGTCATTACAGGAGAGAAGACCTTTTTAAATGTGGCAAATGTAAGCAGGCCTACTACTGCAATGTTGACTGTCAGGTAAGAGTCTTTTCTGCACTTTCATGGAGGGCTTGTAGTTTTTGCGTGTGAGTATGTGTGCCGCTTGATCTTATTCCTGCTACAAAGAGTGAGGATAGGCAAAGA
This sequence comes from Myoxocephalus aenaeus, assembly GCA_038501785.1. NCBI lineage: Eukaryota > Metazoa > Chordata > Actinopteri > Perciformes > Cottidae > Myoxocephalus > Myoxocephalus aenaeus. The sequence continues at coordinate 1,259,005 of JBAMJR010000116.1, forward strand.
CCAAGCCTATGAGTATTTTTGGGTGTCTCAGTGAGTCTTTTGTTTGCATCCATACGTTTAGCGACAAAATATGAGTATTTTGCTTCACCGGTACCACAGTAGAGTAAATATACATAATACATTCTATTGTTCCTGTGACCCACCTTGGACCACAAATTGAGAACCACTCCAGCAGAGCAAAATGCAGGAGGCAGCCAACAAGATCACACGGTCATGCTGCTGTTGCTATAACTGAGGTTTCTTCTTGTGTGAGAGGGAGACTGGGGTACATGTGGCAATCGTTTATGGATGATTTGCTTTGTAATGATAAAATAATTTATCATTAAGATAAAATAATTTATCATCCATTGTGTTCATTCAATTCTCTCTTTTCTTCTCTCATTCTTGCTTTTTTTTTTTCTCCCTCATGTATTGTCCTGTTGAATGGGATCACTTGCTGTAATATTGGAGGGTTTACTAACTGTGTGTGCGTGTGCGTGTGTGCGTGCGCGCAGAGAGCCGATTGGTCCATGCATAAGCTGGAGTGTGTAGCTATGTGTGCCGACGGGGAAAACTGGTGTCCATCAGAGACTGTCAGACTGGTGGCTCGAATCATCATAAAACAGGTACATCAACATGCTGTGTGAGAATGTGACAGAAACGTTAACACAAAGTTTAATACATTTATACAAACTTTAAAGAAGATAAAGAGTCAAATAATATAAGTGGCTGGTCTGATAATATGGTAATTTTATGAGCTAGACGATATTTTATGCAATGAGCCAGCTGTAAGCTGCTAAAGCAGCGATGCAAAGATGTAACACATCTCAGTTTCATTTGTATGTATTTGCATGAGTAGTGTCATAGCAGTATCATGGTGTCATGTTATTGCTATTCATGTATTACTGTTCACAAAGGTAATATCAACTTTGGCCACAGCTAACAAAAAAAATTACATCAAAGCAATGTGAACATGTTGCTCCTGAAGCCAGTGCTGCTGTCATCCCTTTGTGCGCTGCAGCTGCTGTGCTGTTATAGCATTTTACTTCTAAATTGGCCTGAAAGTCTCTCACTAAACCATTTGCTATAATAAAATAAACGTTGAGAAAGGAAACTTTATTTTAAATTTTGTTTTCATGACTTTTTGACTAAAATTACTCATGTTGCAGAGAGTCACAACAGAGCGCACCCCTTCAGAAAAGCTGCTACTGCTCACAGAGTTTGAATCCCGTAAGTAAGATGTGTGTGAGTGTATGAATACATGAGCGTGTATGTTTAGTTACATCTGTGTGCATTTTTAGTTACACAATGTGTGGTTTTTCTGTGTCTCTGCCGTTAAAGCAGTGTGTCTATTAATATCTTCCGCTGTAGCCTCCAGTCCTGATTCTGTCTCTTTTCATTCACTCAAAGTCTGCAGCGCTCTGGGATTTAAATCCCAAGATTCTGGGTTCTGTAATTTCATGTTCTCTACCCTCCTTTAAAAACTGCTGCCACTGTGCCCTTGGGCAGGGCACACAGCCCTCCTCTGGGAAACTGTGGTTGTACTGAGAAGCTCTGAAACGTTAACATATTTACTCCAAATACTTCATCATCCCAGTTTCAGCAAGGAAACTAAACGCTGTCCAATTTTACATTTATATGTAAGGCTTTCTCAAACTCTATTCTCTGCTCTATTTGGTTTTATCATCTAGTCTGAGCTGTTGTTGCAGGCTAAGATGTGCCATCAGAGGATTGTCACAGAATTAACCTTCACACCTGTCTCTCATGCACGCATGGCCAGTTGCTGCCTGCTGCCACCAGAGCATTTTTGTGTGTGAGACTGACAATGACACATGGCAGTGGTATATTCTACACCTGCTGCCAACACTGAATGGTTCTTCTATGAAGCAACAACAATAAAAAAACATACTGTTATAATTCTCGATGAATACTGTAGTCAACTTTATGTTTGATCTCTTGTCTTTATTGTATACCTGTGCCAGTGTTGTTGTTGTTTTTTGTTGGCTCATCTGCATTTTCACTTTAGTAATCCCTCTTCTCTAAAATGGAAGCACTTCCTCAAATACAAACTAAAAGTCTTCAGTCCAGCCAGTGGCCCAATAAAGCTCCAATGTTAATCACAACCAGCCAAACTCTTTTTTTTTTTTTATTCTTTTTTTTTCTCCTATCCTTTTTTATTTTTTATTATTATTTCTTTCCATCAAGGCTGTATTTATTGTCTGTTTTTGATTGCCTTTTCCAGATTTAGATAAGATGGACAGTGAGAAGGACGAGATGAACCAGGCAGACATCGCAGCCGTGCACCACTTCTACTCCAAACACATCAGTGACCTTCCTGATGAGCAGGCTCTCACTGAGCTATTTGCACAGGTAAAACGGGATAACACTACGTCCTTCTCACCTAGAAATCCACTGATCCACGTTCCAAGAAGGATCCAGGATCCAAGAAGGATCCAGGATCTTAGGTTGGGTGTGTTCTCTTACTGTTGTGTGATTGATAATTACACAATTCTGTCAGTGGAAAACATGCAGAGTTGCCATTTACATAAGATTTAGACACAGTGTGCAAATACATTTAGCTTATGTGTACTCATTCTCATGTATGCTTAACGCATGCTTGTGTTCCTATATCTTTTTATCTTCTTCCCCTCACATCCTCCATAAATGTCTTTTGCTTTTGCACTGAAGCACATGTTGAGCTGAAACCAGGATCTGTATCACACAAACACACTGGTCCTGTGTGTTTCACTCTACAGCTCTTTAATTTAATCTGTCCATCAGTGCTGCTGTCACCTTTCTTCTCCAAGCTACGGCAATAGCCTCGTTGGCTTCTCATCTCACAGCTACATTTAATCTTCACTGCCGGATTTCCTCCTCCTCAATGGAGGGGGTGTTCCAGCACATGTTAGTGGAGGGTGATGCCAGCTGTAATATCATATTACTCACCATGCGGTTCTCTGTCACTGTCTCCACCTGTTTGTTTGTGTCTTCCCTTCTTTCTTACTTGCTCTGTCTCTCCTTCTCTCATGTTTTCTCATGTGTCTCCAGGTTAACTGTAATGGATTCACCATAGAGGACGAAGAGCTCTCCCATATGGGATCAGCTGTTTTTCCTGAGTAAGTAGTCCATGTCAACACATCGTCGTCATTCAACAGTTCATCGGTGTATTTTATTCTGCTGATTAAGTTGGAAATTACTGTATTTGTCAGCATGTTACAAATCAACTCAACTGATCATTTGTTGCCGTTACTCCTCCTTTCCTCGTTCTGTCTCCTTACATGCATACTCTTCAGTCCTCAGTCTCTTCCTCATTGCACTTCCTTTCCCTCTCTCTCATTGTTTAGCGTTTTTCAAGCAAGCTAATGAGTTTATCACAATTCTCATTTCAAAATTAGTTTAACCTTTTGGGATTCTCCTTCATTTTCTTCCTTCTAGTGTAGCACTGATGAATCACAGCTGCAGTCCTAATGTCATAGTGACCTATAAAGGCACAGTGGCTGAGGTCAGAGCTGTCCAAGAGATCAACCCCGGAGATGAGGTACGTAATCACCAGACTCGTCTAGTAATGAAGATGCTTCTTAGTGATAGCAGTTTTTGAGACCACATACAATCATGAAGAAATACAGAAGCGTATTACAGTTATTTGGATTGATGCATGATTATCTTCCTCTCTCTTTGTAGGTCTTCAACAGCTACATAGACCTGCTCTATCCAACAGAGGACAGGAAAGAGAGGCTGTTAGATTCCTACTTCTTCACATGCCAGTGTACTGAGTGCACCAGCAAGTCTAAGGTACTGTTGGCTTGTCTCTCTGAAGCCTAGACGCCTTCCATTTTAAATCACTTCATTATATAGCTTGTGGGTTACGTTTTTGCATTGTTGATGTGAGGAATATACAAGAAATTGTCTCATCTGCATACCTTTTTGTTTGTTTGAAACAGTGTCTTATACATTCAAGCAAACCAAGTAGCCGTGTCCCCATTCCATACTACATACTAATATCTGTACATCATATACGATTTATATTTACCAAAGGCTGTGGAAGGTAGATGCTTTGAAGTCAGTCCCAGCCACACAGAACGCGTCACCTGTTTTGATTTGGATGAGGATGAGAAGGAAATGCACTTTATATTCTACTGTCTGCCGAACATCCCAATCTGTTCAATATGGCAGATGAATGTTGATTACAATACGCGTTTACACACAAGGCATTAACTTGGCCTCTGCTTTTATGCTTATATGCTGCCACGCCAGCAACAGCCGTGGCCGGAGGCGTTCCGTTTTCAGGTTGCTTCAGAGTATTTTGTTACCGTACAACTGTTCCGTATGTCCTTCCTTTCCATCGCTTTCCAGGACAAAGCTAAAATGGAGATCAGAAAGCAAAGCTCTCCACCAGCGCCAGAGGAAATCCGATCTATGGTCCTTTACGCCAAGAATGTCATCGAGGAGTTCAGGAGAGCCAAACACTACAAGAATATCCTCTTCCTCTGTTTATACTTGTATTTTTCACTGTCTCTTGCTACAGTTTTTTTCTCCCCTTTTATTATTTCCCCCTTTCAGTTTGTCTTTCTTCATTAAGGACAATCTTCCACTTCCCAGCCTCCTCTTCATTCTCCACAAAGTTTGTCATTACTCCTTGACTCTCTGGCACCCCCCAGTGAGCTGCTGGAGATATGTGAGCTTAGCCAGGAGAAGATGGGATGTATATTTGCAGACACCAATGTATACATGCTGCACATGATGTATCAGGCCATGGGTGTCTGTCTCTACATGCAAGACTGGGACGGAGCTATGAGCTACGGAGAGAAGATCATTCAGCCGTACAGGTGAATTGAGCCCTGCAAGGAGACAGTAATTAGAATATTTACAAAAATTACAATCGATAATTGGGAAGTAAATCAATTGTAGCAGCACTATTGTCAGGCAATCCCAGTAACTGTAACTTCTTTAACTGTGTTTTGCTGCTCAGAATAATCTTTTTTTCTGTTTTATTGGCTTCCTACTTTATAAAATACAATATATCTTCTTTTCCCATGAAACGTTCTGTCCCACCTTCACACTACAATGTTATATTGTTTTCCTTCAGTGCACTTTCACTTGCCCTCAATATATTTTCATTATGTGCTCCACAACAATCTGCCACATTTACTATATCTTATTTATATTGTTGTACTTTCAAGTTTGACGTATTTTAAACTTTTGTAGCACTACAACAAGACCCATGGTTACATTAATTATAGATGATATCTTGCTTCCTCTTACATTTACTGCTTGGCCTGTAAATCCCATTCTCTCTAGTGTTCACTACCCAGCCTACTCTCTGAATGTGGCGTCTATGTATCTGAAACTGGGACGTCTGTATCTGGGGCTGGAGAAGAAGACACAAGGAGTCAAAGCTCTAAAAAAAGTAAGTTTACAGACATCTGGCCAGATATTAATAGGTGGCAAAGTGAAGGCAGAAAATACTGTAGGCTCTAAAGAAAGAGGAGGCGATAAGTGAGCTGTAAAAGGGATCTGCAGTCAGAAGTTTAGAGGCATGAAGTGAGTCAGTTGCTTGTTAATTTACAATTCGATAACTCCAAAGAACTAACTCCTAAAAATAATTGTACAATGTATTTTGTTTCTGTCTTCAGGCAGTTGCCATCATGGAGGTGGCTCATGGGAAGGATCACAATTATGTTGCTGAAGTCAAACGGGAAATTGAGGAGCAGAAGTAAACGAGGTGCAGCAGGATGAGCAAACATATTACAGAGGGACTCCTAAAGCAACAAAAATACACATCACACCTGCATGCCATGCATCTTACTGCCCTCTGTTTTTTTTTGTATCACCCCCTCTTGTTTTTGATGCCTTTTTGTAGGCAGGTTATTTTTCCATGTCTTCATATTGTGGGCGAGGAAGACCACGTTTTGTGCTTGTACCAGACCTGGAGTTAAAAGCAGACAAATTAGGATTCCAATTTTTGTTTGGGGGAATAAAAAAAAAAAGGACTGGAATACTTTCTGTGTGCTGAAGCTCATAAAACCATTGAACACCCTTACTGTAATAAATAAAATTAAAATAAAAAGGATCACATTAAGGATAAAAAGACGACAAAGCTTTCATTTGACAGCTACGTAAAATCCATTTCCTTGTGAATTCATTCACTGTGTTCTCTCGGCCCATCAACAGACCATGTTTTCATCATCATGTATTTCTTTGTAAGCAGTTGTATCTGCACAGTTGGGCCCGCAGTTGTTTGATGATTTGGACTTCTGTACAAGTGGGGAGTAGTTGATATGAAGGACATTACTTTCCCCCAGCCGATGCATTTTAATACTATCAAACAGAGTTTCTGGCTTCATTAATTCTTGTTTAAACTGTGAAAAAAAAATGTGATTGACCATGCGTCAGGTACTCTGTAGCAACGGAGAAGAGAATGCAAAGAACTATTCCTGAATGAATAACCAGTCGATTGATTGGCTTGTCTTACAGTATGTTTGCTCGTTTTAAAAAAACCAGAAAACGTGACGCATGTTTATGTTATGCATATGAGGCTTGTTGACCAAAGGGGCCACGGGTTTAACTGACGGGGAACCAGCTATAGTTCTCTACTCAGTGTCTTTTAACGGGGGTGCTGATCTGAGGTCAGGGTGACTACTGAGTCACAGTAAAGACATTGGTACTATGACCTGACCGATGATGCTGGATCAGAGCCCTTATGCTTTCTGGAAAAGGCGCAACACTGTAGCTTTTGTTGCCTTTTGTCTTGACATGCATTATTTTACCTTTTTGTGATTTCTTAGAAGCATTGTAAATCCAGATAGTCCTTTCCCTGGGACTGAAATCACTTAAGCAGAGCGGTGGGCAGAATATTAATATGCAGTATAATCTGGTAGGATTACCTTTTACATGCAGGTGATACCACTTTTAACTTTATAATCAACAAGAATGAATGCACCATATCTTAAAAAGGGGAATGCATCTTCCTCCAATCTCTATTTTAGTGCCACCGTTATTTTTGCACAGTTTTACTTTAGGTTTATAGCAAATTATACCAACACGGCAACTCTTTATGGAAGTATTGTCTTCACCAGGAATGGGTACAAATAAAATCTGTTGTAAAGTCCTGTTGACAACCAGGTTGGTCAGAGATTCTGGAAGAGTTAGCTCTGTATTGATTAAAAGAACCCGATCCAAAATCATGAGGATCAGTCACGGGTCGTGAAACTGATGTTTTCTCTTTGCTGTTGATTTTACTGAATCATAATACAGAAATCTAAGACTAAGCATGCGTGTAAAAGACTTAAAAAAGGTCTTCACCTGGGCCTTAATTAAGGGTTCTTGTTGCTCTCAAATTCTGTACATTATTTGTGATAAAATGATGTCAAAATGGCAAACCTGTAAGCAATTTTTACCAGTTTGTTAGTGGACAGTTGGCCTTCCTGCAGTCTTCGAACCACCAGAGAAACTACAGTCACGTATCTAAGTATTTGTAATGCCTGTAGCTTCTCTCTCTTATTTACTATGGATGCAGTTTTACGCAACACATGCATGTGAGTTACTGAGGGTTAACAATAGCCCATTGTTATGAGTTGCCTGTGGTCATATTTGTAGCAACTCATGCATAGGTGACTATCTGGCAACTGCAAAAATGCATCTAGAAGTTGCCTGCCTAGCAGCTTTGCAAGGGTAATCCAAAAGCACTGTCTCAGCAACTCTGTTCCACATGTTTAGTTTTGCATGTTTTTAGAAAGGAGAGACAATGAGAGGGTTTGTACAAGCCATAAAATATCTAAACCCTCAGTTTGCCATTTAAGTACTTCATTTTATTTCTAGCTGGACTGTAAGAACATGCATATGATTTTTTTTTTCTTTCTGTGACTTTTTTTTCTTTCTGTGAACCTGTGACATAAAGGTTAAACCATCAATACTAATACTGAACATGTAGTAGACCATGCAGATGTTTTTCTGTAATGAGCTGTTACTTAATCAGGCATGAATGTTATTCTATTGGAATGCACAACTACAATCTGAGCTTCTTGATTCTTTCTGTACCATGTCAGTGGAACTGAATAAAGGCATTGCACTTGCTTTGATAAATACACTATTATTTTATTTAACCAGGAACTCTCCTTTCTGACCCCTGTGGTATAAATGGTCCTGAACACCACTATTTCTATATAGTTATAGTTATCTGACTGTTATTTATTTTCCTTCAAGCATCCTCTATTGAGAGTCAACCCTGAAAGTTGTGTGCTCAATTTAAGTCTAAAATGCAGAGGCAAACAAAAGGACTACAGCAAATGTAATCAATAGACATCACCACCTCCTACCCCTATACCAATGAATTAAACCAGAGCATCTATAAGATAAATGTACTGCATCATCATCATCTTACAAGGCAGACCATCTTGTGATGTAATTAAAAAATAGTAATTTCCTTAGTCAGCTGTGGAAATCGTATATATATCTTCTGGAGAGGATCTTAAATGTTTTAGCTCCAATGTGAAATACAGTCTCGCACGTGGCCCACGAGCTTGTCTTACCAGCCTAATATGTGTCTGACCAACGAATCCTATATTTAGGAAAACACCGAGTAGGACAGGAAAACTAGGCGTTTCAAAAAATAGACGTCTGTCTGGAGGACGCGTACCTACAGAGTCCCGCCACTAGGTGGCCCTGAGTAAACTACAAGTAAACCAATCGTGTGCGTTGTGTGGCTGACGTCATATCAAGTAGCCAATGAGTAGGGAGCTGAGGGACTTGCGGTTTGCTCCGGCTGAGTTTGAATTTTCAACGAGAAAACCCCAGTTTGTGTGTGTGATACGAAGCATCGCGCCCAAAGTAAGTCCATCTCTCCTGAATCTTTACGCTTGTAGCAATTTGAGTCTTAACGCTATCACGTGTCATTTCACAACAAAACATTTCGTTTCCTCCAGCCGTTGATTGGTCGATTTTTGCTTGTAATAAAATTGAACGGTTTGCTAAAATCATGTTCAACGCAGCTAACGCTAACGTTGACTTCAGGTTAAAGTTAAGTCCAACAGAAACAATTGATGATAACGTAAAGTTAACCTTTACGCTTCTCTTCAAATTAACGCTAAATTCAGTAATTCAAGTAATCTGAGAGGTATGTTTATCTGGCCTTTACGTTACTTCACTAACGATAACTAAAGTGCAACTAACGCTAATGTGGCAACATGAACGTTATGTTAGTTTACGTTGGGGTTACGTTGTTAGTTTACGTTACGTAACGTTTGAAAGTCAGCGCTCAGCTTCAATCACTGATGTTAAAAAAACACAAACCAAGCCAGACATCTAGGTGTAGTTATGGATTCAGACTTCAACCTTAACAGCCATATCAAGACATTACAAAATGAGCCTACTATCACCTGAAGAATGTATAAAGGGTTAGAGGACTTATGTCTCGACAGGATTTGGACAAACTTGTCCATGCAATTATCTTAGTAAGTAGACTTGACTACTAACGGTGTGTTTTACAGGCCTCTGTAAAAAGTCAATCAGAATACTGCATTTTATTTCTTAAACTGCACTGTAACTTTTATTCTGTTTTACTTTTTAATGAATGTACTTAGTAGTTTTAAAATGTGGTTTTCTTTTGCATTATATTTTAATGCTTTTATGTGAAGCACTTTGAATTGCCTTGTTGTTGAACTGTTTTTTTACAAATAAACTTCCCTTGCCTTACGTTAGCCACCGTTTAAAATTAACATAGCCAACGCTTGAAAACTAAATGTAATATTTTCCACCTTCACGACACCCCCACGTTGAAGAAATATAAATAACGCCAACTAACAGTTAAATGTTTACGCTAAATTAGCTCGTCTCAAAGATTACATTAGCGTTACCGTCTCTTTACAAATGAGGGGACATGGATGCAAAGTCTTACAGATGTGTTCTTGTTAACGGTAATTAACTAGTCCACGCTTATGTGTAACAATAATGTGACACAGTTAATTGTATTAACATGTTACTAACTGGTCTTCATATCATTGTAATTAATTGATATCTGGTTATTCAGGTTATAAACCATGAGCTGGGTGGTGGAGGAGTGGAAGGATGGACTTCCAGGGAAAGCCCTGCAGAAGATCCAGGAGATGGATGTCCAGCTGGACAAACTGAAGAAGGACAGGAACCAGAAACAGTTTCAGCTGGACGCCTTAGAGGCTGCCCTGCAAAAACAGAAACAAAAGGTCAGTTTTGAAGGGCAATGAGTGAATGGAGTGTTGATACATTAAACTGTATTGGATCCTTTGGTGAAATTACTTTTGCATGGTCTTGAAATTCTATCTGAAAATATACAGACACAGGAATTATCTTTTTTATTATTAGTATTATAGAAATCTGTTTATTAACTATCCATATTTCTCTTTCTCTAGGCGGACAGTGAACGTACTGAGACCACTGCTTTGAAAAGGGAGAACCAGTCTTTAGTAGAGTCCTGTGACTCTGTGGAGAAAGCCCGTCAAAGGGTTTTTCATGATCTCGGAATCAAAGAGCAGCAGGTCAGTTACTGATTTGAGAATGAAAGATCTTCTGCAGTTTATTGCTCTTTAGTTTGAGATTCATTCAATCAGTACTAGGGGTACTCAGATTACTGATAATGAACAGCCAATATTCACATTTTACAGATGTATTTGAAGCTAACAAAAAACGTTTTTTTTAAGATTAAATGTTGAGAAACAAAATAAACCATAACTAAATTATTTTCTCAAACCTAGGTGAGCTATCTGGATGGTCAGCTTAACTCCTGTAGGAAGACCATAGAGCGACTGGAGCAGGAGCTGAAAAAGTGAGTTCAGTGTCTGTTGATACACATTTTTATCTGAGGAGAGCGGGTGGAGTTACAATGTAGCTCCTGGGACTTGGGCTTTGTCAAGTACTGAGTAAGTCATGATTAATATGAATGAACATTATAAACTTTTTGACCTGATGGAAAACACTGCTTTCTTTGTTGTCTTTCCATCTGCTCAGGTACAAAAATGAACTGGATCGTTCGCAGTCTGCTGGCTCTTCCTCCTTGTCGTCGTCGTCCTCTGAGCTTCAGCCCTACACTACCCCACAGAAAAGTTTCCCTACCCCAGCTCCTGTCCCAGCCGACAGACAGCAGGGTATTTCAGTTTTTTTTTTTTAAACCTGTCTCAAGTTCCTCCTGTATGTATCATGTTTTTAGATGTATGTATCGTGTTTTTATATTTTTCTACTTCTTTGGTCTCCAGAATGCTTACCTGCCATGGTGGTATTAATGCACATTTTAGTTATATCGCTGCTTCTCATCTACTTGTGTATCTTTTGCTTTTATGAAAAAAAAACAGTATGTATCTGAGTGACTCAGGATGAGTTTGTCAGTTTGCCCTAACATGATGATCGTATTTGTGTTCTATAGATAACAGACTAGATGAGCTTCAGGAGAAATACAGCCAGGAGGTAGAAGAAAGAAAAAGGCTGGAGACTGAACTCAAAGTCCTGCAGGTCAAGGCAAGTACATAACTTTAATATGTCGGTTTGTTTCTTTGTAATTGTTGATGTTAACGTAACTCTTCTCGTTTAGCTGTTGAATCAGTCCTCGGCCACTGTAAGCCACAAGGACATTGCTGCCCGCCAAGCTGGATCTTCCATATTCCCATGGCAACTGCAGGATCAGGCCCACAGTCGCAAGTCTCAGGATGCAATGGAAACGCCTCTGAAGAGGCGGGGAACATCCCTTTGGGAAGCCCATGAGGAGACGCCCATTAAAACCAGCCAGCGGATGAGCTCTTCCAGAGCAGTGCAGAGTCCCTGTGGGTCCTCTCAACAGATGGAGCAGCTGAAGACCATCAACCAAGGTGAACTGTTTTATCATTTGTCTTGGAATTCATACCATATAAAGTGTTTGGTATCTTTCCCGTGAAAGATTAGGAAGCCTTTTATTATTTTACACATATACTACCACTGAAAAATGTATTTGGATCCTTTTGAGTGAAATGTCCTGATTATGTTCAGCCACAGCCCTTAAATGTTTACTCTTTCTTCAGCAGAGCTGCATGGCCGTGTGTCAGAGCTGGAAAAGAATCTGTCCACGCAGGAGAAGGAAATTCGTAACCAAGCCTCCAAGTTGCAGGAACTACAAACTCAACTGAACCAGGCCCGCAAAGAGCTGACTGAACGGGACAGAGACCTGGCCAAGACCAGCCACGAGCTGAGTCAGGCCACAAATGGACACCAGCAGGTTGTGGCCAAGGTAGGTGTCCATGATTCGTACATAAAGACTTTATTGATATGGGATATATTGTTTTCGTTCTATTTCTGCTTGATTTCATAGTTAAAGAAGGCAACTATTCTCCTTATTGTTCTTAGTGTACCTCAGTTGAGCAGAAGCTGAAACAAGTCTCGGAGGAGATGAGCTGTCAGAGGCACAATGCTGAGAGCTGCAAACGAGCCCTGGAGCAGAAACTCAAGGACCAAGAGAGAGATAGTCAAAAGGTGCCACAACTGGGATACATAACTTTATTAGACCTTTAATAGTTTGAGAATTTTAATCTAAAAAAGTTTGTCTCTGACTTATTTTATGTAGGAACTAGCCCAGCTGCAGACTTCTCACCAGGCTTTGGATCAGCAGCTGAACCAGACCAGAACCAAGCTGACGCAAGAGATTCAACAGTCCAAAAAAGACCACAACGTACTGCAGGCTGACATGGAGAAGGTAACGTTGTCTTTAATATTATACCTACCTTAATGCTATTGTTACTGTCAACATAGTATACACAGACCCATATATGTTGTGTGATAGCTGTGAGAAGAGTGCAATACAGTTCAAGATGTAGTGGAATCATCTACTTCTGTTTCTGTGCAAGGCATGCCACATGCCAGCAATGCTGAAAATGCTGACTGTTATCTGCAGTTCACATTTGCTGATAGATGATGGAATGTTGAAATTCGGTAGTAGCTCCAGCTTTTGCATCATCTGTTTGTTAAAGGCACTTTTCGGGGCACTTGACATTTGTGTCACACTTCTCACTTTCTGCTCTTGTATATACTTCTTCTTCCTTCTCATCTTAACTTGTTCTCTCCTTTTGCTTCTTTCCAGATGTGCTTCCAGAAGAGTCAGATGGAGAAAGAGGTAGAGGAGCAGAAACAGAAATTGCTGAGGTCAGAGCAGAGCCTCCAGGCCAGCCAGACCAAAGAGCAGGACCTCCGCAAAAAAATGGAGGTGGGTTGCTTTGCTTTCAATATGCTGGTTACTGCCTTTTTGGCCTTGATGCTGCGATTCCCATTCCAACTGATTAAAGAAGAAGGGGGTTCCCCCCCTCCTATCTGTCAGCATCTTTTGCTGCCATTCATATTTGCATTTTTGTATTCCCTCCAGGAGTTGCAGAAAGAGAAGAACAGTGCGTCTGTCCAGCTGGACCAGAGTAGCCAGCGTCTGATTCAGCTGGAGGAAGAGAAGAAGAGCGCAGACCAGAGTTTCAAACGCACCCAGGGATTACTAGATGACATTAAAGGTAAATTAGTTGTAGGACTGGCAATGACGGTAGATATTTCCGAGAATTGTCTCAGTGTTAAATTTTTTTTGTCTATTTGCTCTTCAGCCAAATCAGAAGGACAGGCGGATGAGCTGAAGAGACTTAAGACTAAACTAGAGCAGCAGACTCAGGCTTCGTGCCGGGACCTGGAAAACTTGAAGAAGACATTTTCTGATGCAGAGGCCAAAAATGACAGGTAAGCATAGTTTTACTGTAGAAAAGAAGTCACACTTTGAGAAAGTAAAAAAAGTGCAATGTACTATGACATTTAACATGCTTTTCAATTATTGTCAATGTATTTATCACACTAGATATCAGACTGAACTGCAGAAACAGAAGCAAGAGACAGAAAATCTGACCAACAAGTTGACTGTGAAAGAGAACGAGAGTCAAGAGCTGAAATCCAATCTCACTGCGAGTCAGAATGAGTGTAAGGAACTGAAACAAGAACATCAAGCTCTGCTGGAGTGGAAGAAAGAAAAGGAGACCTTGATTAATGAAACTGAGGCTGTGCAAAAAGACCTCACTGACAAAATTGGCAACTTGGAGAACAATCTCATCTCGCTGAATGAGGCTAATGATAATGTTACGGTAAGGCGCTGTGGTTTCCAATATATTCACTTAAATTATGGATTAAGGAAAATTTGATATAGTCATACAGATGTGCATATTTTCAATATGCACATCTGTGCATATTTTCAATATGCACATCTGTGCATATTTTCAATATGCACATCTGTATGACTAATCTTTAGATTTAAGGTTTTCTTTGAATTCACAAATGATTTATTTATAATAACAAAGTTAGAAAGCATAAATTGCACAGAAAGTCTTTTAAGTCTATTTAATGTGAAAATCTTCAACCTGTGTTGCCAAGTGCATTGTAGGATGTGTGGTATTCTAATTGTTGTCTTTAATTCTGTGGGCTGATCCTTTTCCACTTGCTATTGTAGAAGCAGCTCATGAGCGTAGAGGAAGACAAGGCCAGCATGTCTGCTCACATTGACTCCTTGAAGGGAGAACTCCTCAACAAGAGCACAGAGTTGGAAGAGAGGGAGCATCAGTACAACGAGCTCCAGTCTACATTCTCCGAGGCCAGACAGAAGCACACCAAAGACCTGGAGAATGTTGCTGTGCAAGTGGCTCAGCTTGGGGCACAGGTGATTTATTGTATGGTTTTTTTTTTTTTGTTGGTACAATTGCCAGTAAATTCTTTTTAAAAAAAGAAAGAAATTGACAGAAAATGGCATCCCTCTTTTTATGGAATTAGATCTGCATCCGTGACTTAGAATGTACTTTTTAAATTGAGATTTTGGTCTTTGTAACCGCACCAATAACATTTTAAAATATGATTAGACCTAAAGCAATTTAACAAATAGTCATTGATTTAAACTTGCCCGTGTGCTTATTCTTTAATCAAAGGTCAAAGGTCTGGAGTTGGAGTTGCAAAAGGAAATTACTCGAGCAGAGCAGGCTGAGAGGACCAGCGCCGAGCTGCAGGACGAGCACCAGGCAGCCTGCGACCTGGCGCGCTCCAAAGACCAGCTCATCGAGTTGGGCCAAGCGGAGTCCAGACAGCTAAGGGACAGCCTCGCTCAAGCCACTGCACAGCAAGAAGAGCAAACTACCAGGTGGGAGTTTTATTTGTTGTTTAATTCATATTTTCGAATGAACTCCTTTTCCAATACAACAGCCTTGTGATAAATCCAAACTTTACAAATTTCATAAAGTTTAGTATTTGTTGAGACTGCGTCACTTTGCAACATGAGATTTTAGGGTTTCAGGGGATAATTTATAACTGCCACAATAAAATACTTGGGCATTCTTTGGTGTTTTATGATATCAATACTGTGTCCCTATTGTTTCCTAGGAAACAATAACTGTAGCTTGCTTTTAACATGCAATTATCTATCTTTGTTGTCTGAACTCCACCAGGTTGGCAGAGGAGAAGGCAGCCCTGCTGAAGCAGTGTGAGGAGAGTGTTTCAGCAAAGGTTGAAGATAATGAGCAGCTTAAGCTTCAGTTGGAGGAGACTAGGCAAGATCTGCTGCTCACCAAAAATTTGGTATGTTATTCTGTACTGCAACATATTTGTAGCAGTCTTTTGTTTACACATTGTCATTTCTTTTAGAGTTGATTGGTATGGTCATTTTTTGCTGACTTTAGTGATGTTGTAACAGATTGTAATATATTGTAAAATAATCTTTAGACCAATGAGTACATTATGGTCGGAGTATCTTTGCTGTCACAAATGTCCTTTTTTACCACTGTTATAGCACCAGAATCATTTTATGAATGAGTGGTTTAAATTTCAGTAGGGGATTTAATCTATTCATCTGATTTTATAATCTTACTCCCCATGCTTTTACATTATGTTGGGTATTATTCCTTACTTTAGTCTGAACCAGTAAAAGCTATAGTTGTTCTGTTTGTATTCAGGTCAGTTCAGCGGATCAGTTCCTGAAGGTCCAGGCGCAACTAGGAGCTGAGCTGCAGAAACAAATAAAGACGATGTCAGACAATGAAGAGGAACACAAAAAGTTGCATGATAAGAAATCAGAAGAGCTTAAACAGTTAGAGGATAAACTAAAGGATCTGCAGAGCCACACCGAAGAGCAGGAGAGGCAGTTCAGAGAGGCTGAAGCTCAGATTTTATGTCTGGAGAAACAGAAGGCTGAGCTGGAAAATGCAGTTCAAGAGACAAAGAAAGTGGCTGAGGTAAAAAAATATTGCACTAAAATACATTATATTTAGTTAGTTTTACATATTTTCTAATACTGTGTATCATGCTCTGTACTGGTTACAAATAATACACTTCTATTTCTTATAAAGAACCTCCAGCAAGCTCACACTGAGAAGATCAACAACCTTCTGGAGCAGATGGCTTCCTTGGAAGAGGAGGTAACAGCAAGCAAAGATGCAGCAGAGAAGCTTCCATTCTTGAAGAATGAACTGGCCATGGTCAACCAGTCCCATGCTGACCTTAAGAAGCAGTTAGAAGCTCTTGAGAGAAGTAATTTCTCCACTATTGAAACCAAGTGCACTTTGGAGAACACCCTTGCTGAAAAAATCAATCTGATCTTTACATTGGAGAAAGAAATCAAAGAGCTCGCAGAGAAGACGAACAAAGACGAGGAGAGTCATACTTTGGATGTTGAAGAGTTCCTCAATAAAGAGAAGATCCTCAAAGAGAAACTTGAAGCGGCTAAAAAAACGGTGGCTGCTGCTAAAACAGAATCAAGTTCTCGACGGGAGGCGATCAAGACAATGAAAGCGACTCTGTCGGCTGCGTCACACGCCTTGGAAGAGAGAGACAACACGATAAAGAGTCTGAAGGAGAAGCTGAATAAAGCAGAGGCGGAGCAGGTCAAAACATCAGATCTCCTGAAGGAGAAGATGGTTGCCATGAACAAAATCAAGGTTGGTTGCTGATTAATTATCGGTTATGTTTTTGGCCTTGTATGTCAACAATCTTATTACATATAGTGGAAAGGGTACACCGTTATCTAAGTCTTGTCTGTAGTATTGTACCAAATGGGTAGGTTGGGAGAGGTAGTTCCTAAAACAAAGTTAGATGCTTTACTGTATTCGTGTCATTCTTCACATTTAGGTTCAGCTGGAGATGCTGCAAATGGACCTGGAGGACATGAACTCTTTTGACAGTCGGGTAGAGGAGCTGAAGGAAACCATAGAGTCACTGGAGGCTCAGCTAGCTCACAACCAAACTCGGATGTTTGACATGGAGGCCAGGCTGGATGACAGCAACGCCCAGGTAGAGCCACGTTGTTACGTAAAAGTCTATTAAAATCATTTGTGCCACAGAGGCTAGATTTAATGTTGAGATTAATTTTGGTTATTCTTTGGAGCTCAATATTTTAACACATTGCATGTGTCTCACAACTGACAGATTGTATTTACTTATCTAAACTTCAGGGAGCAAATTGTCACCATCGTTACTAGCTCCCCTTTCTCTGTAGGGAAGAAACATCCCTGATTGGATTCAATCTAAGCTCTCACCTTTTCAGGTCTCTGTCTTGGAAACCCGGTTAGAGGAGGTCCAGTCTCAGAACTCAGTGCTGGAGACACAGTATGTCACAGCTAAAGAGGAGCTGATGGAGAGGAGCTGTGAAATAACTCGTCTGGAAGAGGACGCTGTTGAACAAAAACGTCTGGAGGAGACTGTTGCTACTTTAGAGTCTAAACTCAGCCAGACCACAGAGGAAAATATCAAGTTGGAGACAACTCTCAGGCAGGCAATTGAGGACAAGGACCATAATCGTAACCAGTTACAACAGGAGAAAAACAACATTGAGACTACTTTGACACAGTTAAGAAATGAAAAAGAACAAGTAGAAACTGAGGCAATTCAAGTCAATGCAGAGAAGAAACAGCTGCAAGCCAGTTTAGACAAGCTGTCTGAGGAGAACAAACAACTGCAGACCAACATTCAGCAGTTGACTACAGAAAAGCAGAAGATTGAGCAAATGACTGTAGAGAAACTGGAAGCTGAATCGACCCTTAGACAAGTTATGGAGAAGAAAGCCCAACTAGATATTACCCTCAATCTGATAAACGTGGAAAAATTCCAACTCGAGGCTAAACTAACTGAGCTAATCTCCGAGAAAACTATCGCTGTCACTAACTTGAATCTAGTAGTTGAAGAAAAGCTTCAGCTGGAGGGTAACTATGATGATCTGACTGAAGAGAACATCAAACTACATTCTAGTGTGAATCAAGTAACTGAAGAGAAGCTGCGGTTACAAGAAACAATAGAAAGGCACGAAGAAGAGGTAGCTTCACTTAAGGAGCGGCTCGAGCTGACGGACAAGAGGACTGAGGAGGAGAACAGAGACAGGTACCGTACATATTTAGTTTTTATGAGTCACTATAGATATTTTCAGTATCTTTTTAACTTGTAATATTAGCTAGAATTATAATGGCATTAATTTCATGTTGACATTTAACAGGATCCAACAGTTTGAGGCGGAGCAGGCAGAACTGCATCAGCAGTTGGCGAGCTTAGAGAAGGAGCTGACTGTGTTCAAGCAGCAGTACGACTCACTGCTGGAGCAGGTGGGCCAACAACACAGCCTCATACAGCAGCTTTCAGAATCGCAGGGAACCCAGAAGGACCCAGGAGAACAAATCCGCCACATGGAGACTGAGGAGACGGATATTGGTGGTAAGTGTAAACCCAAACTAGATTACAGTTTTTCATCTAACACTGCAGGCTGGCCGGCGATGCGGCCTAAAAATAAAATGTCAGATTGTTTCGTATCACAATTTATTTTATCATTTAAAAACAAACCATGTGAAGAGGTAAAGGCTTTTTTACTTAAGATTTCCTTTTTTTAAAACATCTTCCCAAACCATGAATTTGAATGAATTGATTTATCGGCCAGCTCTAATTTGAAAAATAAATGGAAACATTTAAAATGTCGTAAATGCAACATTTTTCCCAGCAGAAGCAGCAGGACACACTGACGTAGAGCTTAATACAAGCGTCAATGCTGAGTCCCTTCCAGTAAAGGAACAGCTGACCCCAATGGTAGCTGAACTGGGTGAACTTTCCCACCAGTCTGACGAGGCATTCGGGTATAATGAGTTTTTATAATATGCACAATTATGTGCTTTTGTATGTTTTTATGTGATAAATATATTTAAATATCCTGCAACCCTGGCAGTGAGACGGAGCTGGTGTTCAAGGAGGACATCATTGAACAAGAGAAGGTCCAACAGCTGGACGAGGAAAGGGAGGCATGTACGGCCGCTACGATGGGTAACGAGGAGCAGCAGCAGCAGCAGCAGCAGCATCAACAACCCTTAGATCAGGTAGAACATTATTACTGTCTATTTCTCCTTCAGTCATGATGTGTTCATGGGTTTAAATTTGGGATACTTCATTTATTGATTTCATTATTTATGTAACCAGGAAACTTGCTAGTTGCGACTAATATTTCTCTACTTGAAAGACCTGTTTTGCTTTGAGCATTTTGTTCCTGGTAAATTTGAGTTTGGATTTTGTCTTCTTTTTTTGCAGTTTCCTGAAGACCGCAGTAGTCCTAGAGATGTTCTTGAAAGTAATCCCGAAATATTCAATATTTCTCCACCATCTTCATCTGTTGGTGAGACCAGACAGTTAGAAGAATCCTCTGGTGAGTAATTAAATGTCGCTCATAACTACAGTTTCAATAATTTAGAGTTTTATGGGTTGTATAGTTTGCTTTAAAAACTTAAACAATACAGATACAGGCTACTGCTGAGGACACTATAAACATCTCACCCTATTATTCACTTCAAATTACTTAGAATTGACACTTGATGCTAATTTATGAAGTATTGTTTAAATCAGCTCAATTTAGTTAAAATAACTTTTCTATATTCAATCTGTCTGTCAGCAGCAGAGTCGTTCCAGGTACAAGTTGACCTCAACCACTTCACGGAAATGATCACTAAACAAGAACTCCAGACCTTACGCTCAGAGTATGAGCTGCTTGGTTCCGACCTCGCACTGAGAATGGAGTTGACTTCTGAACTGAAAGTCCAAGTTCAAAACCTGGAAAAGAAAGTTCATGCAGCAGAGGAAGAGGCACAGGGTTCAGAAAATAAGCTAAAGGTCGCTTTGGAGGAAAAGAAAGTTGTTGCTGATCAGGTAGGGGAAAGAGATTGTAGAATGCCAAATACCACTCAAATAATACATTAAATTGTTACATTGACCCTTTAGCTCAACTGACACTAATATTGCATGTTAAATTTTAGATGACTCGACTGTCGGAGGAAAGGGAGACATTAAGTCTGCAACTCCAAACGGCTAAATTCCAGCTGGATGATGTTATGGAGATGCTGGAAGGACTGGAAATGGCCAAAGGTAAATATTGCCCCATTTTACTGCATATGAGGGCCATGCAAGCTTATTTTGAACCTTAGTTGAACAGTGCTACATTTTGTATATATATATATATATATATATATATATATAATATATATATAAATAAAAACAGCAGCTTAAATGTCATGGCACAGCATGATTTTTATGAAGGAATGTGTAGGTTTGAAGATCTGTGCTATGTTATTGCATGTTGGTTTCTCAAAGATATTTTCTTTGATTCTGTAGGTGGATGGGACGAAAAATTCCTTCAGCAGGAGAGTGAGCTGAGGAGAGTTCGCTCTGAGAAAGCCAACCTGGAGCAGCACATCCTGGGCATGGAGTCTGAGCTGGAGACCTTACAGGGTGAGAAGAACAAACTGGGGGATGAGCTGGAGATCCGGAGGAAGACTTGTTCCAGCATGGAGCAACAGATGCAAACGATTACGAATGAGGTGAGGACTTTTCAAGAGCTTGTGAGCTAGAACATCCAAATACTGGATGTGTAAGAGCTAAATGAATGTGCACGGATCAGGGATTTATCAATAAAAGCAATATGTAGGCTCCATCATTTGTTTTCCCTTATCCAAAAACTTGACAACAGCAAGAACTTATTGAACATGTTGTGTTTTTTTATTTTTATTTTTAGGCTCACTGATCAGTGTACCATAACTGTTCTCAATCTTTCTATTTCACCAGACAACACAGCTGAGGTCTGAACTTGTGTCGTGCACTGAGGAGCGAGATGACCTGAACCAGTCTTTGGGCCAGTGGAGAGAGAGAGTTCACAGTCTGGAGAAGACTAACTGTGACACCAGAAACCTGATCTCCATCCTGGAAGATGACATCAGAGCAGACAGGAAGGAGTATGAAGCCCTGCAAAGCAGCATGGAGAAACTGAAGACAGAGCGGCAACAGGTATATTATGTGTAAAAGTCAAGAGTCTTGTTCTTGTGCACAGTTCCACAAGGTAAACTAATGTGATATGGGTCAAAATAGGCTTACATCGATAGCATAAAGAAATGTGCACAAGTTTATTACATTATTAGGTTTGCTTCTTCAGGCCAGTCTTGGAGGCACAGAGTCAGCTTTTTGCATTTTTGCTTTTTTGTTTTCAATTTAGAACATGGCAACATGGATGGATAGAAGCAGAAATGCTTCTAAATGGCAAATGAAAACTAAACCTTATTCATCAATTTAAGTTGCAAATAGTTCAGACTCTGACCTTTTCTTCACATTCTCATCTGTATCCTAATCATAACTGCAGCTAAAGATATGGAAATAGCAAAAGTGACAAATCTATTAATTTAACATTGTTTTTGGTGGGGTCTGAATCAGAATAATGTATTGCCAAGTACGTTGCACATACAAGGAATTTGACTAGGTGGAAGGTGCATAACAAACGTGCATAGAAGAAGATCATGTGGTCAGATATGTTAACACCCTCCTTTTCTTCTCATTCTCGAAAGCTTCTGGAACAGATTAAAGCACTGGAACAAGCAATGTCCCAACAGAGTGGAGAACGACACGAGCTTATCAGCCAGCTGGACCAGATCGCAATAGACCACACCTCGGCCAATCAAAACACTGAGTCCATGGTCGGCAAGATACAGGTGAGGGAGTTTAATTTAGTGAGATTGGGTTTCCTCTGAGAACTTGTTTTCACAAAACTTTCCCTTTTATCTTAGTTAAAAACAAAGTAAAGAGTATGTGTTTTTTTAAAAGCATTAAAATTTAGCACACTTTTACTAAAGAGTGCTTGGACCAATAAACCCTCAGATGTTTCAGATGTTCTTTAGTTTCTAATCCTCCTCGTTTCTCCTCAAGGCTTTAGAGGGAGAAGTTTGCCGTCTCTCACAGTCTCTGGAGTCTTCTCTCCTTGAAAAAGGAGAGATTGCCTCTCGTCTGAACTCAACACAAGACGAGGTCCGGCAGATGAGGACTGGTATTGAAAAGCTCCAAGTCCGCATAGAGTCGGACGAGCGGAAGAAAAAGAAGATGGGAGAGCTCCTCAAAGGTGGCTCTTAACATCCTCTGAAATGATATACCCTCTTGAATTTGAGTTATTTTCAGTCTAATTGTGACTCTACTTTTCTAGCTGCCCAGAGGAAGTCCGACTCACTGCAAGATCGTATTGAGGCTCTGGAGCGAGAGAAGGAAGACGAAGAGCAAAGTCTAGAAGAAGCTGTGTTACAGGTATTCTGTTGTAAACATGTATCTGTCTGACAAAAATAAGCACTTCATTTTTTACCATTGCCTGGATAAAATTCCCATTTGAGGGGGTTCAATAAAAGGTCAGCATCTGCTCAATTTAAATTAATACAAATGTTTTATGCTCTTCACACAGGCCGAAACAGCCAAAGCTGAGCTGGAGGAGGAAAGGAGAAAGGTACGTTCATATTTATGCATTTGACTATCTGATGCCTGTTGCTATGTATATGTGATGTTTTTCTTTATGAGCCAATAGTAAAATATTACAGTTTTTGTAAACCATGTAATATATTATTCAGATTTCTCCCCCCTTTCTCTCATGTTGCTCTTTTCCTCTCTATACTTTTCATCCACCATGTCTCATTTCACAAACTTTGCTGCTGTTTTTCTTTGACTGTCACCACCTTCTGACCCTCAGGTGGAGGAGGACAAGCGGGAGCTCGGCGAGAAACTATTAGAGCTCTCTGCCAAGCTGGAAAACCTTAGATCTGAAAAAGAACACATGGAGAGAGAGCTGGAAACAAAAAACAGAGAGATAGAAGAACTGAAGGCCGTTAAGGAGGAGCTGGAGAGGGGGTTGGAGAAGGCGGAGGTGGATAGAAGAGAGGAAGCCCAAAGACAGACATGCAGGGTAGAAGAGCTGAAGAAAGGAATGAAGGAGGAAGCAGAAAGGCTTACGAGTCAAATGGTTGACCTCCAGGCACAGATATTGGCCTCTCGGCAGAGAGAGATCTCCCTTGAACAAAAGAGTGCGGAAACAGAAGGGGAGAAAGGGAAAATGCAGTCTCTGCTGGTAAAGATGGAGGAAGAAAAAACATCTCTGCAATCTTCTCTGGTGGAGTGCGAGACAGAAGGAGAGAGGCTCCGCTCTCAGGGGGAGGAGTGGGAGAAAGAGAGAAATACCCTGAGGACCAGTATTGTGGCTTTGGAAGAAGAAATTAAGATGCTTGAAACACTCATAAAAGCTAAAGATGAGGCGAGAGAAACGTTGGAGAGGGAGGCCTCAGTAAAATCCATCTCTTCTATCATGGTGGAAAAAGAACAGATAGAAGAAAATGGAAGGCTGGCAGAGGAGAAAGAGAAACTGCACTCAACCCTGTTTTCAGTGGAACAAGAGAGAGATAATCTGCATTGCAGTCTTGCATCTGTTGAGGAAGAGAAAGAGAGACTGAAGCAAGAGAGGAAGATGTTAGCTGACGAGAAGAAGACGCTTCAGTCTAGTCTCTCCTTGATAGAAAAGGAGAAATGTAACATGCAACAAACTCTTTCTTCATTAAAGGAAGAGAAGAAAAGAATAGAGGAGCAGAAACTGATGTTAGAGGCTGAAAAACAAGACCTGCAGTCTTCCCTTTCTGTGATTGAAGTGGAGAAAAACAACCTATCTTCAGCTCTTTCTTCACTGGAACAAGAGAAGCAACAAGCAGAAGAGGAGAAAGAGAAACTTACAGAAGCACAAGAGACTCTTCAATCGACAGTTGCCTCTATAGAGAAGGAGTTGGAAGCATCCAAATTGTCTGCTGCACAGCTCAGTGAGCAGGTAAACAGACATGTGTAGATCTGTTAAGGTCTAAAATGTTTACACTTGCACTCTGAAATATTTCATTTCACCCTGTAGCTTTAAAGAATAACGATCACCTTACTTTTACTGGTTTGTGTCGCCTTTAATCCCATAACAAAAAGTTCCAATCATTTTAAATTATTGTAAACAACCGTGGCCTTAGATGAGATGTGAGTGAGTTTTTACATTCCCATGTGGTTGTGGGCAATATAATCTTAAAAACTACACTGACATCCTGTTAAGCAGGAGTTGTGTGGTCTACTAGAAAACTACTTGCCAACATTCAGCATGTACCACAAAAAGTTGTGAATTTGGAAAATAACCTCCATACAAGACACATATGCTGTAAGTGATTATGGTATCTTGATTTATGTTATTTCCTCCTGACTAAATCTTAACCCTGTCTGTCCACTCACTTAAGGTGTCAAGGCTAACAACTCAAGTCACTCGTCTGTCTAAAGAGAGGGACTCTTCCCTGAGCAAGATGGGTCTTTGGATGAAGACCTGCAAACAGCTGGAGCAGGAGAAGCAAGAGATGTTAAACCGCTCAGGTGTGGTATTATTTTAAAAATTCGGGACAGACTAGAATTCTCAATCTGGATACAGACATCAGTTTGCATTTTTAAATTAAGCTAAGATCGGACTAATTACAGGCAAAGGCCAATATAATGAAAAGCATACACGATCATATGAAACAAGAGGGCTATGATAGCAGTGGCAGACATTTCAGTAGTTTTGTTTACCAAAATGGTTTGAAGGGCATACAAACATAGAGAGAAATGCAGGTCTCTGTGTTGTAAACGGTCAGATTGGATAATTTTACTTAAATTTTGCCCTGAAAACATGTAGATTAAATCCCTAGATGGTGCAGTTGAGTAATTCTATTAATGTAATTAATTTAGTTATTTGGGTTACAGGTGATGGAAAGAGCACTGAGGAGGTGCAGACTGAGGGAAACCAGCTGAAGATGGAGGCCGAGAAGAGAAAGAAGGAAATGGAAGAGCTGAACACTGCCCTGCAGCAGAAGAGTGTGGAGGCAGAAGAAAAAACTAAGGAGGTGGAAGAACTTGAGGCTTCCCTCGATGGAAGGAAGAAGGAGTTGGAAGAGAGAAACTCAGAGCTGGAGGTGATGAAGAGTGAGTTGGATGAATTGAATAAACTCCTGGAGGAGAAAAGCAGTGAGGCAGATGAGAGCATCGATAAATACTGCGGTCTGATGGTTAAAGTCCACAAACTGGAAGAGGCTAATGACTCACTGACAACCCGGCTGGAGCAGCTCACTGCTAGCCGCCGTGTTAACGAAGCTAAAATCCCCTCTAGCAGCACTGACGGTACTCGCCGCCGGCGGTCAGGAAGGAAGTCTTCCTCCAAACACCAGGAAGAACTGGATAACAACACTGAAAACATGGCTCCTTCAACACCTCAGAGGTCTCCTCAGGGTTCATCTTCAGTGAAAAGAGGTCACCGTGACATCAGTAATAAAGACAGTGCGCAGGAGGCCCTGCACAACCTGACAAAGAAGATCAAAGCCACCGCAGTGACTACACCCAAACCAAGAACTGAACAGGAAGATGAGTTCAAACCAGAGGGACTTCCTGAGCTGGTGCAGAGAGGTACATTTTGGCTGGTGATCTAATATAGCCTCAACTGTAGGTCACCAACATCAAGAGGAAAAAAGGCACTTGTAGTTTAGTTTTCTGTGCCGGTGTATTGTAGTGTGAGTCCTAGTTTGATCAGTCTGGTCTCTCATGCTAGTTGGATGGAGTGTGATTAGCTTCATAGATGGAGAACATTTAGTGTTTACAGGTAATAAGCACCAGTAACATGCTCTGGTTTGAAATGCCTTTTAACACTAGAACCTCCAGCTGTTGGTTCTTAGATTTCTTAATTGTGTAACATTAACTGTATAGTCACTGTATTATTACTTTCATTCTCCACAGCGCAAAAAATAAAATGAAGTCAATATTTGTACTCTGACAGGTTTTGCTGACATTCCTCTGGGGGAGGCCAGTCCATTCATCATGAGGAGAACCACAGTGAAGCGCTGCAGTCCTCGACTGGCTGCCAGACAGACTGCTCACACATCTGCATCTGACGGCAAGGTGAGCAGCAGCAACTATCTCTCGCTCCCACACACAGGACGTACTTTTCCAGCCTGTGGCATCCATCCTCAACAGCCAGCAACACAAAATGAACACACTTGCTTGTCATATGCTTGCCATTAATGACACAGCCTTTAAAACAGTGAATCATGTCGGTGCATTATACAATATGGTCATTACTAAAAGCACCGCAGTATATAACAGAGTATTGTCAAGTCAAACTTTATTTGTACTGCACATTGAAAAGCAACCACAGTTGATCAAATTATGATCAGAGTCTGACTCCAGGCATAGTAAAGAGCAGGACAGGGCTGACTAGAGCTCAACATGACTTCCAGTGACTGCGTGGAAGAGGATCTTCCTGACTGCCAGCTGGACCGGTCAAAAGAAAAAAAACGATCTTGATTTAGCATATGTTTATCATTGAAGTTGTAGTTTGCATATGTCTGAGTGTATGCCACCGAGTGAGTTTACTGTATATACATATGTAATTCATCACAGCTGTAAGGTGCTGGAAAAGCTTGAAAATTCACCTGGAAAAATGCTTAAAATGGGCTGGCACAAAATATCCAGTCAATATCACAATAAAGGCAGTGATGTACTTTACACTCTTGAGAAAGATGGACATAGTATCTTAGAGGTTACCTGTTGGTATCTGATGAAACCAGACTTCTCAACTTTCAGTCAGTCCAGGTCACCTGAAGTGAACCAATCAGAGGTCAAGAGGAAAACATGTAGTTCATTTACTTTGACTGACCTGCTGTATGACATTGTTCTACGTATATTGCTGGGGATCCAAGGACATACATTGTCGAATTTTGTGTAATTTGGACCCGAGACACGTCCAATATTCATATTTTGAATAAACAAGCAAACAATGCTCTGTGCAGGAGTGGGGGCGGGGCTTCAGGGCTCTGCGGACTGAGTTGAGCATGTCAGCTGCAGTGGGCCTTTGCAGGCTACGGCTCATTCTGACTGCAGTTTAATTTTACTACTGTATATTAGATATATTTAACTTTCTTCCCTTCCCTAATCAATGAGCAGGAATGTGGAAAACACTCTGCTATTGTAACTCATTGTGTACGTTTTTGCCGTACTAACTTGGAACATTCCTGCCAGTAAAATACCTGCAATAATGAAATAACAGCAATGGTTATGTCTCAAAGCAAACGACTAATATGCCTATTTGGAAATGTATAAATCTGCGAAGTGTATTTTAACGGTGTTTCTGAGTAGCTGCGACTTGGTTGTGTGACACATATGTCATGGCAGATGTATTGCTCTCACGGTAGCGCAGTGTGAAGTTGTCTACGAGCGGTTCTCATTCTGTCCTTTCTGAACAGGCATGTTTCCACGGGAAATTCACAAAATATTTTCTACTTTGAGTTTTACTCTCTTAATCTTGTCATCTGTCTCTTTTTACTCTTCATCCACAGACTTTGGGGTCCACACCCCTCCGGAGTCCTTCTGCAGAAAGCTCCAACAGGAAGTGTGTCTCCCCAAGTGACGAGGATGAACTTACGCATCGTTCTCTGAATTTACACGAGACACCGGAGCAGAAAGAGAGACAAGACAACTGTCATGTCCAGTAGACTCACACAGACACAGACTATTCACACTAGATGCACAAATTAATACGAAATTTGGGGCACATTTATTTTACAAGTAAACACTTAAGATGCACCTTTTCTTTCTTTAAATTATGAGGCTGTGTGTACGTGTCACTTTTTTTTCTGTTCGTATCTTTAAAGTCATGAGAAATACAATAAATCACTAACCAAAGTAAGATGACGAGGCAGGTTGAAGATGAGTGGGTTACTCTCTGAGTTCCAATATTGTTCAAAGCACTCCTTTTTTATTCTGCTATAATTTTAAACAAAACTGTCTTTGAAATGTCTTTTGGCGTTTTAGAATGAATACAACCCTGATTGTTTGGTGAATGTAAACAAGCCACATTTGTTCCTCTTTCTTCATGACTTCACTTTGTACCAGTTTCTTTAATACTGACCTACTGGTTGTACTTTGTTTTCCGTTGTACTGTTCTTGTCTGAGAGTAAGAGATGTCTTGAACTTTGTACAGATGAAATACAGCAACTATGCGTCCTCCATCTATCAGCCCTTGAACATATCAGCTAATGGCAGCTAAGATTTTGTAGATTTTGCTATCTTCTAAATATTCATGAAAAAGTTCTCTTTTTAACTTTTTTCTTTCTTTCTAATGTTTGCAGAAAATATTGAATCAGATTTGCATTTTGTGTCGGTTTTTAGTGCAAGTGTAGTTAAATGTTATTGATCATTGTATATAGTTAATTGCCCTTTTTTTATACTAAACCTTAACTGCTTCATAATTTGTGTGGTCTCTTTGTTGTATACACATGGGAGTCTTGTCTTTGCTAATAACTTTTGAAAAAAGAATGTATAGCGGCAATATAAGTAGACCGTAAACTCTGCTACCACAAGGTGGAGAACCTGAGCCATATTGAGAAAAGATGTTTGACTGGACTGCAGAGTGATGACGGTCAGTGCAGGATACACCTCAGGCTGGCAGTGAAGGAACATTTAATGATAAATGAGACAATTGTATATTGTTCCTCAGGATAGACACTAGAAATGAGTATTCAAAAAAGAAATCTTAAACTGAATTAAAAATGAAAAGCATAAATTCAGCTATGCAATTCATTAGACAAATTGACTTTGAAATGCCTTTACCTTACCCAGAAACCTGTTTGCTCCACATGGTAATGATAAGGGGGGAATGGCCATTTTACTTTTATTGAGAAAGTTTAGAAAGTACATTTTATTTATGCAGCAAAATGAAGTGGCTCTACATGTCTACTAGATGAAGATGTTTAATAGAAAGTACACTATTTAAACTGTTCACTTATAATACTAAAACAAAACCTTGGATTCAATATTGTAAGCTATGTTGCACGGTCCCCATATACTGAGAAGTGTTTTGCTGTGAACTGATTAATCTTCCAGTACACCTTAACATCTGGTTGACTTAATGGTGTTGAGGATGCACCATCAGCTCTTAATAATGCAGCTCCTCCTGCAAACATCAAATTAATAGAATTTGCTCAGAAAGGACACAAGGAGGTGTATTGTGTAATATTACAGGAGTATAGGGAAGCAACATAATTGCCTCATAATGGAGTGAAGCAATCATGGTGATTCTGTTTGCGGTATTAAAGTGATCGTGCTGGTCTCAGGACAACTGCACTTAGATTAAGTCCCACCATACTAGAGAAGCAGTTTGATTGCAGCTTTTATATTTAAAACCATAAAAAAGCATTTGCACAACAACTTAACAGAAAAACAGTTACACATAGCTGAACATAAATATAGTAAATAAATATATTCCTGTCATAACTTCTAGTAGACCCATGTGTTTACTCACTGCACAGAGCCACATATCCATTGGTGAGTGTAACATCTACATTTCTAATTCATAATGACATTTTTAAAGATCTACAGCACAAAAAGCGATGTACACTCTTCTTTTAGACATTCGTCTTTTTACAGCACATCAGTATGCCACACTTATAACCTTAAGTGCCCTTCATGCTGACTGTGACTCACGAGAGCTGTGGCTAATGTGAAATGCCGGAAATGATGGATTTCTCTGGGTGAACCTTTACGTTGTGTCCGAGGAACACTAAACTTTGGATCAATACGATTGATCTTCTCCTCTGGCGCATACATATTAGCATTTGAGGTATTGATTGAGTGTTGACCTTTTGACCTCTTGTTCTTCTGAGAGCACGTAAGAACACATTAAGATGGGACATGATAGACGTTCATCAGTTTCTTCTTGGAGCATCACTGAGGGTTTTACACACACCTGGCTTATTCCTTCCCTCTCGTGTATTCCCTTCTCTTTGCTGCCTGACAGTGGGTAAGGGAGTAGCAGGGCATGCTGGGTTATGGGAACAGAGAGGAGACGACACAGTCACCCACCTCAGAGCGGATACTGTCCTGCTCTGATCTCTCTGGCTGGAGCTCTTAGCGGAAGCTGCAGTGCCAGAACCAACTCTGGGCGAGGACACGGGAAATGAGGAGATGGGTCTGCTGAGCTGTGTTATCACTGGCACTCAGACTGGAGAGTGTGTGTTTGTGTATGCATGTGTGTGTGTGTCTGTCTTTAAAACTGACAGACTGACTGACCGTCGATCCCCCTGCTGTATGCATGATTTGTCCCATTCTTCACCAGGCAACACTGTGTAAGCAGCAGTTCTCAAAGCCAGAGGGAGTCACCGACAGGAAGTGTCGACCAGTTTGTATGAACAGGACAGAGGGGAAGAGAGTTGAACTAATGGTAGTGCATTTAAATTACTTAAAAAAAATAAGTCATGTAATCTGCAATGTTAAAATATAACCCGTGGGAATGAGGCATAATTATGGACGTAGCAATGCACCACATGGGTACCACTTTCAAGTAACCTTTTATAAAGAGCTCATGAGCTGTTATCATTGGCTTTATCCATAGTTAATAAACTACTGAGGCTTTGTAGATAAATTAATCAATCACTGTTTGACGAGCAACGATATATTATCAATTGGTTTTAACTGATCTATAAAGCATTAGTAAAATATGTATTAACTCTGAACCCCAAGCAGTTTTGGGGTGTTTTTTGCTCCTGTCCCATTTTACTCTCCGTGGCCTTGATTTTCACTGCAATATAGAAGCATTGAAAAAGAAGAAACATGCACTTTTATTAATCCCCTTGGGGAAATTCTTCTCTGCATTTGACCCATCCCTGGATAGGGAGCAGTGGGCAGCCCTGTGAGGCGCCCAGGGAGCAGTTGAGGGTTCAGTGTCTTGCTCAGGGACACTTCGACATGTGAGCTATGGGGGGACTGGGGATCGAACCGGCTACCTTTTGGTTGCGGGATGACCAGTCCCGCAACTACAGCCTGAGCTACCTTTATGGAAACAGCACAACCATGGCTAGAAGCCGAGATAACAAACAATTATAACACAGGCACCATGCCATAAATCATAAAAATGAACCACAAGTTGAATTGTTTTGATAGTTTATTTAACACAAATTCACGCTGTACAAAGGGACTAGGCAAGGATGCCCACTCTCTCCCTCACTTTTCACAATTTTTATTGAACCGTTAGCTGCAGCCATTCGTCAGAACACCCATATAAAAGGAATCCAAACACTTAACACCCATCACAAGATTAGCCTCTATGCAGATGATATATTGCTCTTCCTCCAAAACCCCTACTCATCATTACAGGAAACTATCAAAATAATTGAATCATTCTCTAAAATCTCTGACTACTCCATTAACTGGAACAAATCATCCATTCTTCCATTAGAGAGTAACAGTTGGGATGGGGCAGCCCATACACCACCTATCCCTTTTTGCGCCGGTGTCATCACTTATTTAGGAATACATATTTCCCCCAGGCTGTCAGAGCTGTTCACACTCAACTTCACTCCACTACTTAAAACAATAAGTGACGAGCTCCTCCGCTGGATGAACGTACCACTATCACTTATGGGCAGAATAGCTACAGTTAAAATGACAATACTTCCTAAAATAAATTACCTATTCACAATGATACCATCTCAACCCACCCATTCCTGGTTTAAATCTCTTGACTCAATCATCATGCGATTCTACTGGAAAAATAAGACACCAAGCATTAAACTGGCAACTCTACAAAAACCAAAAACACAAGGAGGACTTGAAGCCCCTCATTTTTTCCACTACTCACTAGCAATTCAACTTCAATATATTCTTAAATGGATTCACCCCAACCAATCAGATTACACATGGTTAGATATAGAACAGACATTTTGTAATGACATTCAGATTTCAGACCTCCCATTTCTCAGCCAATCAATCAAACACCATCCTTGCTTCAAAACACTTACAATAGCAGAAACTCTGACAGCCTGGTGGAAATTCCACAAAATCACAAATATCACCTTTGCGCCTTCAAATGTTACTCCTATATGGAACAATCCTGACTTTCTAAGCCACAATAAACCTCTATATCTCCACACATGGTCCACTAAAGGCATCACTCATTTGAAACACATCTTCAATAACAATACCCTGGTTTCATTCCCCCATTTGGTTCAGAAGTATGGCATCCGGAACAATCACTTTCTGGAGTATCTGCAATTCAAATCATCCATTCAATCCAAATTTTCATCTGGTCATCCTTCACTATGTTTTTACAAACATGACCCATTCTATTAATATTCATATTTTTGTCTTTTTTATCCTGAAACCCAATTGAAACCCACGTACATGCATACACGCATACGCACATACATATAAATCTGCTCTTATCTATACTTTGTGCCTATTTTCTTGTATATATATATATTTTTTTGATTAAATAATAAACACGCACACAAACACACACGGACACACACACCGTACTTCTATACCCTGAATATATGATGTTTTGCTGCCTTAATGTTATCTTCATTGAAAAAAAACTGTGCTTTTCTAAGTGACCCCAAACTTTTGAACGGTAGTGTATATATCCAACATTTCTCCAAGTGCCCTCAATTGTTGAGGCAAGAAACCTTTAGAATAAAACCAACATAAAAGCCTATATAATATATTCATACTCTATTGTTTTTTTCATATTCTTCTGTTGTAATCTTGTAATCTAAAGCTCACTAACATGTTATATCTCCTTTGTTTATTCCGAACAAATTTGTGTAAAAACGACCCTCAATCTAGGATTTTCGGTTTTACGTGGGCCAGTTTGGCTGGCCTGATGGGCTCTTACTACGGAGAAAATATATTAGTGAAATGAGCCAGTGTACTGTATCTGTGTGCTGTTGATTCTAGTGTGTACTTCCTGCTTTGATAACTTTATCTCATGCATCATAAGACTTGCTACTACTGGCCAGTCACACTCATCAGACCACTCTATCATCCAGGAAGTTTAAACTATAATAAGTAGTCAGTGGCCGTGAACTGAGAGAAGAGAAGATTCTGATTATTGTGCTTCCAAATCTTTATAAAGTATTACAAAGCACAGTTATGTCGGCAGTGGTGGGAATGAGTTGGTCATTGCATTAAGAGATAATGTCATCCTTGTAGTGTAAAGTCACAATTAATTAAAAAAAAAAGTATGAATTATGTCTGTCAGATTTGACTGAGTTAGAAATAGTGAAATCTAATGGGGTTTTGAAGAATCTTAATTGCCTCTATGTGGTGTGTCAGCCTCCAGTGGTTAAACTACTCAGTTTGCTGCAATGATGTAGAAGGGTACTCCAGGCTGTATCGGTATACCGTGACATCACCGTTGGGTGTGGTTACAGGTGTAACAGAGTGCACTTCCGATCACACCCATCAGTAATGCTGGATTGGGTTAGAGTTACAACAGAATTGAAACCCTCAACCAGACAGGGTATTGAAACCCTGCGTTTCAACCTGGTGTTACTGAAGTTATTATCTCCGCCAGGAGGATCATGCGATCAGTCGTGGGTATGTATGCGTGCATCTGTGAGTGAGTGTGCATCTCTGTGTCTGTCCACGACTAATCTCCCATTCTGCTGCAGCAAACTGCATAGTGTTTTGGGTGCCCAATTATGGCTGCATGTTCAAGGACCTCTTGTGGTTTCAAAACACCTTTCATTGTATGTCTTATACTGGCATTGCCTGCCTGCTTACCCCTCACTCACTACACCAGCTGCTGGTGATAACACAGCTAAGTGCATTCATTTTCTTTTTGCCAGGATTGTATGACAAGTATTATACAACGACTTTGAAATAATCGCCTGCATTAATCATAGCTTATTTTTTTGTTTCAATGAAGTTGGTTTTACGATACCTTACAGCTCATTGGTGTCTGGACTGAGAGTTTGCTTATTGTGGGTTGTATTCATTCAATCACACAATACAGCAGTGGTTGTTGCAGACACACCTGGCAGAGACCTGCACTTTTTTTAAGAGTTGCAAATGTTAGCAATACATCTGCAGCATTTACGCACCAAGTAAACATTCTTTTAATCACAGTTGTAAATGCTGCAGTAGGCGTAAAATAGAAAGTCTAAAGGTGGAATCTACTGGATTATTATAGCAGCAAACAACAATTTGCCATGTAAAGATCTAGTGGAGTAATGTATACCTGAATAGATCAAGAAGTCCCTTTCCCTCTGTTTGTGTTGAAAATCCTAGATTCTTCTAGCTTTGTTGACACAGCCACAAGTGCTTTTAGTGCACGATCGTGCATGTGCGCATGCCCCACTGGTTAGCTCACGGCCGCCGCTCAAACAGAACTCAAATAGCACTCAAATAGCAGTTATATCTGACATGCCGCCCCCACCTATGGCATCATCATGGAAGCGTAGCACCCACTCTCAAATTTGCGCTATTAGCACCGCCAGCTGTCATGTTAAGAGGCAATTGAAATGCTACCAGTCTTATCTTCAGCACCTCTAGAATTACTGATGAAGTAAGTATGATGTAATTCAACAAATAATTATTATAAATATGTTTTGCAATGGAGATGGATCCAACAGCAAAGGTTAAACACTTGGACTAAGACAGCAAAATGATTCAAATCTGGTGTATTTTCAAGTCATTCATCTTACAAAAATCTTTTTTTACATTGTGTTTAGATTAGCTCTACATACATTATTATTAAAATGTGTTCTCTCGGGCTCACAGCAGTATAGAAATACTACAAGTACAAACATACAGTTTAGAAAAATACAGTTTTCATCATCATAAAAGCATTAACACATCTAGCATATTAGCAGAAAATGAAATTTCTTAGAGAGCAAGCTAAAATCGATGATTGTGTAACAAGAAGGCAAAGGCAGACCAACCAGCTACTACACAGTGTAACACCACTAATGTTTCTATTTAGTTAGTACTGAACCAGACAGGCTGTTATAGTCTGCTTTAGTTAAAGTCAAAACATGTATAAGACTTTCCTGCTGCTCCCTCGCCCCTTCTATCAGTTCAATTAGGATGTCCAGTGGGCTCCTTGAGGTTCATTAGGACGTCCAATAGAAGTAAAAATGTAAAATTATAACACTTCTCACAGATACAAGTCAAGTAGGACTGGCAAGGTCAAATAATTAAAATTGTACTGGATTATTTTTTCACTTTTCTGATTTATTAAAATTGTATCTGCTGTTCTCAGTGTGTTACTGGTGCATACACAACTACAAGCTGCACGACAGACTTATTGTCATTACGTTCAATAGATCAATTCAAAACCCTCTCAGAAAATTCTCAAAATGAATAATTTTGTTAAATTAATCTAGGGATTACATTATCTTGCTTGGATTGTTACAGTAAAGAGAAAAGTGTGTGTGTTGAACCATGTAGTTGTCGCTAATGCCACTGAACAACTAAATCGAAGCCTTCCGATTGGATGGACTGGATAGCATGTTGTTAAGTTCAAAGGCTGTTAAATCAAAGTGCATTTTCAACGGCAGGTGTATACACATGAAGGAAACCCCTCATTGTGTGTGTGTGTGTTTGTGTGTGTGTTTGTGTGTGTGTTTCCTGACCTGCCATGTGCAAATCCACATCTGTGAATCCCAATCCCAACACAATGTTTAGATTTTTCCACTATTACTCTGAATCATGTTGACAGTAAATTGATTAAAGTAGAGATATGTTCTCAAGGACACCAGCGGTATGGCAGCTATAACAATGACAAACAGAGATAATTCCTATGTAATTCAAGAATTCTTTGCAAGAAATGTTGTATACCATAACCACACATTTGGTAGCACCACCAGGAAATCACTCTGTTATATTATAGCAGCTTAAGGTTGGCCAGCAGAGAGTAAACGGAAATATTTGCTGGAATAGCAATTATAAAATGTATCAGAGGCTCCACAGTTTCTAAGAATAGAGCATATATAGCATATATATAATTATTTTTTAAATAAGATGGGGAGGGACTTTGCCTCTCTATAGACCTTCACAGCAGACATCTGGACTCGTCATAGCAGGAAAAGCACAGGTGAAACAAATGATGTTAGCAATGGCTCAGTTTCATTAAGTGTCCCAGTAAGGCATGACCGAGAGCCAGCATGAATCATGGAGGGGACCCTGAACTAGCACAGCTAAAAGTAATGCAGTCAATATTGTTATCAATTACAGCTGCGTATTTTTCCTGTTTCCTGTTTCCTGACATACCAAAATATCTGCTGTGAAAAAGGTCTAGTTGTGAACATTTTCTGCATCCAGCCACTAAAACAGATTACTCAAGCCTACAACAGTCTTCCTCCACTGAGCCATATGGATATTATTATAGAAAACACAAATTATTAGATAAGTATGGCCACATGTGTATCCAGGCAAGTAGAACATCATGAGTGTGAGCAACTGATTTCGTTTTGTTGGACTGGAACACCAACAGTAAATTACCACTTGTTAAATATATTGCCCACCTCACAGTTGTGCTTAGCCTTGGTTTGGCAAAGTAAAGAGTTTAAGGCACAGTGATGGTTTGGAAAATCTCCTCATATAGACATGCAGTGCTATAATTTCTTTTAAAGCTACATCCAGAATCAGAGAAGACACACGTTGACCACTTTGAATCGCATCCACCTTCTTCCTCTTCACTAAAACTAAGAGTTGGTAGCAAATGACATCCAATGATGCCTTCCATCAAAACCAAAAATATTGAGATGTCAACATTATAAAGAGATCTTAAGAGTTAAGACTATTACAGTCCACACAACAGGACTGTAGGACTAAAATGGCTGCCACTGGAAAAACACAGCGGTCAAACACTTGAATGATTGGCTGTGATCAGAAGCTACACACCCTCCAGGTCAAAGGCAAGACAGAGACAAACCTCTTTAGTTACTCAATGCATAAATGGTGGGAAGGAAGTTATACTTAGAAATTACTGAAAAAAAAGAAGAAAAAAAGATACTTGTTGTTGCGTATCTATTTAAACTAAATGTGTAAATTAGAACATTTAACTACATGTCGTACGATATTTAGAGGAAAGATTCGCCAATTTGTGGTAATGATTATATACCACTCTATAAAATGTGCATAGTGAAACCAGCAATGAAGCTTTAGATTCAATATATATTCAGTTGATTCAGTCAATTAAAATGGTGGAAGTTAAGAAACTCAACTTAAACTGCACATGTTTTTTAGTTTCACATTTCAGATTGGTTCAGGACTGACCTTTCAGAACTACAAACACATCACTCTTGTGAGATATCAACTTTTTCCAGGTAGGAAATCAGACAGATATGAGCTCCATCTATAGATTATCTGTACTCAGCGTTTGGAGCTTGATCAACATCACAGTTGTCTATCTTTGTAGTTTAATACAGCTATCTGTAGTTTAAACAATAACATATCCCACCAATTCAACATTTTTTATATTCTCTAGTCATTTAGCACAAAATCTGCCTCTCCCCATCACACACAATCTTTGTAGTTCATCATCTTCTGTAACGTGTACAATTCGGATATCATCACATCCCACCATATAAGACACATCTCTGATATGTCTTGCATTGTTTCAGTTAACAGCCTATTGTGATTGTCAGTATCATTCTGCATTCAGATGGCAGACAGCAGACAGCAGCGTTATAAGTTGTAAAGCTGTGTGGTAAAATGTATCCTAAATTGTTACAATTTAAAATATTGGAGTGCTGCAAACACAGATAGGCACCATGGACATATTACGTCACCAAATACTATAATTTTATGTCACAGTATGTTGGAAATGTTAGTTTATTTGTCCTCCAGGGAAGGGTTCATTGTTGATCCCAAGTCGTCATCAATGAGCAACTTTGCCTTAGTCCAAGATTTAAGTGAGATTTAGTTGACAGACACCCAGTCTAAGTTTCAACAAACTCAACTAATGTTCTGTACATTCTTCTTCTTCCTCTTTGTTTCACTGGCGGGATGAGGCTGGTGAAAAGTGTCCCGCTGTCAAAGAGCCACTGAACTGTTCTTGAGCAAAGCTTACATCCCTGCAGAGAGGTTAAGAGGTCCCTGCTGGGGTCACAATGTACCACATTCTCATTACTGCTTGCTTTGGGAATAAAAACCCTATATTCTCAGCATGGATGCCACCAAAGATGACAAGTGGAAAAACCTCAGAAAGATCTTGAAAGGTATTGACCGTCCTCTTCCTACTTGAGGTGTTCAATGACTGAGATGTTTCCTCTCTCGGGGTCCAAACCGTTCATGAACAAACCTCCGTTTCTAGCCATCAGGCCTGGCAGCCCAGCATCCCTCTCGTTTCTGTCCAGTTCATCGTTGAAATTGACCGACATGGCTCTCTTGGGCAGAGTGAACTCGGGGCCAGGGCTGAATCCAAAATCAGAGGACAGTTTGCGTTTAATTGAGGTGGCACGCTGGAACTTATCGCAGACCTCAACGCTAACACGTCGCCGTGTTTCTTTGAACTCTGCTGAGACGTTAGCCGTCCACTCTGCAGCATGAGCTCGGATCTCTCCGACCTGCAAGGAGAGGAAAAGAGAGTGAAATAAGTAGAGTACAGAGGATACACAGGTGTCATTCTTGGAACTGTTGTATGCACTGTTTGATCACATTGTCAGTTAAATGGCTAAAATAAAAAATGAAAATGACATAAAATGGAAAAGAGGTAAATAGAGTAGAAGAAAACATGTGGAAGTGCATTTAGATATTGCCTTGAGGACCTTTTTGGCGGTTTTGTATGAGGAAGGTGATAAACAACAGCGACCCATTTTCCAGGCACTTTCTGGGCAGCTATTGGTTTCCATTAAGTTCAACACACACACACACACACACACACACACACACACACACACACACACACACACACACACACACACACACACACACACATTGCATCATGCATCACAACTTAACGATTGCAGTCGCAAACCAGTATCATTTAACTAATTATGTTCGACTAATGGGAACACCATGTCATGTCAGCATATTCAAAGATGTAAGTCTTGGTCTCTAAAACTCTTCCATGAGAAAATGTTTGTTAGTCAAGAACTGACTGACCAAATCTATATTCACACCTACCTTCAGTATTACTACAACTCAAACACCAGTGAAATCTAATTACAACAAATGCCTTGTCTGAATATTCCTCCAGGTTTTTCAATTAAGGGTCCCTTTGAAAACTATCAGATGTTCCTTTTATGGAAACAACCAAATGAATTAGCATAACTTGGGTTTTATTTACAGTACACACTGTTTTATTAGATACATTTTCTGATAAGGCCATCATCACACATTTTCAAAACGTCCTCTTTTTCTCCCTCTCTCTGGAGATGCTCAAGGTAATGGCATAAGACTGTGTTTATGTGTTTGGATGGCAGACGGTGGATTGGATTAGAAAGCAGTCCTATCATTGAAATGAAGTTAAGCAGAGGGCAAAAGTTGAGGCACTGTAACTGAGTAGCTCGAATAATAACCTGTGTGTCACTACACTGAAAGAGACAAAGAGGGTGGGAAATGAGAAAAGGTCAATGAACAAAGGAGTGTCATACCTCTTCTTTCGTCTTCTTGGAGATGACTCTGAGCCAGTCTCCTATCATGCTGAGGATGGCAGCAAAGTAGGCTAGTCCCACCAGGATCCAGAACCATACAACTGGTTTATAGTAATCTAAGTACTCTATTTCTGAACCACCTAGACACAGAGACAGAGGCAGACAGAGACAATGGCTGTCACATATCCAGTAGAATCCACCTGGTGAGACATGCAGGTATTATGCAGAGAGACAGACGAGTTGGGTGTTGGTATTGAATCTCTAGCTGCGTGTTTGTACCTGCCACAAAGTCTCCAAACCCTATGGTAGTCAGGGTGATGACCACAAAGTAGAGGGACTCCAGCGCAGACCAACCCTCGATGTTTTTAAATATGGCCGCTGGGAGCGCCACAAACAGCAGGCAGCCAAAAAGCACAAACAGCAGGGTGGAGATGACCCGGATCTTTGTCTGAGTGATGTCCCAATGCTGCAGGTAAGAGAGCGGCAGACAAGATCAGCAATATGACCCCACAGGTACCTTTATAACTCCTAGAGATCTGATCTGTCTGTCCTAATGTAGCACGTTGGCATGTTAGCATGCTAAATGTGATAGCTAGCACTAAACACAAAGTATAGCTGAGAATCATTACATTACATTACATTACATGTCATTTAGCTGACGCTTTTATCCAAAGCGACTTACAATAGTGCATTCAATCATGAGTACAAACTCAGAAAAACAACAATCAATAATCAATAATCAATAAAGTGCAGTTTCTTCACTAGAGTTAAATTTCGAAAATTACAGAAAATTACAAAGTGCTATAAATAAGAGACATCAAGTGCTACTAGAGTGCTAGTACAGTGCTAGTACAGTGCTACCTTCCTTATTCAAG
This sequence comes from Myoxocephalus aenaeus, assembly GCA_038501785.1. NCBI lineage: Eukaryota > Metazoa > Chordata > Actinopteri > Perciformes > Cottidae > Myoxocephalus > Myoxocephalus aenaeus. The sequence continues at coordinate 1,299,578 of JBAMJR010000116.1, forward strand.
GTGTAGTCGAAAGAGATGCGTTTTTAGTTTTCGGCGGAAGATGTAGAGACTTTCTGGGGATTCATGAGTTTGCAGGTATTTGGTCACAGTTTGCAGGTATTTGGTCACAAAGAGTAGTATTTGTATGATAGGAAACTTAACCTGATGATGGTGATGGCGTGTAAAAAAAAAATCTGAAGATCACCAAGATGATTTCAATTCAATTTATCCTAAATTGGACTATGACGTGTGCTCCAGATTTCATCGCAATCCATCCAATATGTGTTGACACATTTCAATCAAAACCAAACGTCACACGCAGGGAAGAAAAGTCAGAAGATCCCCAACGTCAGCAGAAATCATCCTCTGGGGTGCGTCAAATTGTTTTGGTAAAACAACCAGATGCTGTTAGTAGTAATAGCTCTATTCCATAAATTGGTCCCCTGGGTGCAGTAGCAAAGGAAGTACATTCATAGTATTCACTGAGGATAATGCTGCAGTCTTGCGCACTCTGGGCACAGAGTAACAAGACACACACACACAAACAAACGCTTACACAATTAACTTTTGTCCTCTGTCTTCAGCCTTAATCAATATATTCATTACAGAGTACCTTAGGTGCCTTGAGAGTACCAGAAGGAGCAGATCGTTCTAAATTACACTCATCTTCTCATTTCATTTAAAATTAGAAAGCACATTTTTCATTCAAGACTGAGAGGCAAATCATTCACAGCAACAACCCCACCTTTAAAAACTGTGTGAGCTTTTTTTCTCTTATTGGGATGTGAAGTATTGATACAGCATGTGAATGCTGAAGCCTCACTTTTAGGCCTGAACATTTTTGACAATATAACAAATAAACAATTACAAGGACACCTGCTTCTCGCTCAGAATGTTTTTATCATTTTAAAGAGTTTGTACCCCAGAATGAGATACTTCATGTATACTCTTTTAGCTGCTTAAAAAAATGATTTACTGTCGCTTTACATCCAGTTTTTTATTAAAACTCGTAATTATTAACAGTTTAAAGTTTAAAACAAGACATTACGCAGTCGAAAAACCCCCAAACTCACCACAAACATTTTCTCCACTCTGGCGATGCCCTTGCCGAATATGGTGCCGAGCTGATCTCCTACTCCAGCCAAAAGGAAGCCGAACAGAGGTATCCCTAACAACGCATAGATGATGCAGAAGATCCTTCCACCTTCTGTGTGGGGAGAGCTGTTCCCAAAACCTGCAGAGAGGACAGAAAACAAGAGACTTAAAATATAAATCACCATTTCTTGCTTTCATAAGTAAATACACTGAAACTACCAGATGATGCATCATGATAAACCAAAGCAACAGGTGAGATGAATCAATATGTGACAACATGTGTGTTCATGTGTAATACATGATTGTTTTATTTTTTATTTTTTAGATTGTACCCTCTGAAGAAACAGCTTCAATAGCAAGTAGGTGTAAGTGGCTGGCAAAAGAAGCTAAATGACTCTCCATTTCTCACAACAGTAAGTGATCATAGCAGGTTTATTCTTTTAATCACTTGAATGCATGCGTATGTGTGTTAGTGGCCCAATCTTGTGCATCTGTGTGCGTGCATGCGTGTGTGTGTGTGGGAGTGTGTCCATCCTACCGATGGTTGTGATGACAGTCCCAGCGAAGAAAAAGGCGGAGCTCAGGTCCCACAGGCTGCTGTGGGTGGTCAGTGTCCCTGCAGGGTTTACCCCTGAACGGATAGCAGACACAACTTGCTGGAGGGGAGAGAGATATTTGGGTTGTCAAAGAGTGATCTTTGGACACTTTCAAATTCTGATTAAAAGACAATTGTGCTACTTTCTTGCTGTACATATTACAATGAAACATTTAGGCAGGTGCTTTTGAGCCTTGTTTTTCTCGTAGCTGTGCTGGCAGGGGCCTTTGTTTGTGTGCTTGCCTGTCTAATGAATTAAAGATATAATATTTAAAATGTGAGATTACTTTTGACGAGGCAAACATTTTCAGCTGTCAAACATAATTAATTTAGGTGAATCAAGGAGCCACGGACGGAGTTTAATAGTTGAGAATAGTTCAGAACATTACTGAACTATTACAAAACAGAAACAAACTGCCTTCTTCTCCTTTAATGCTGTGGGAGCTGTCCATAGTGCTGAAACCACTGCAGCTGTGCTGGATTACAACTGTGTACAATACATACAAAACTTGAAATGTAAATAATTTTACTATTTTATGTTACCTTAACCAGCTCCTCCAGCTGGCTCTGGTTGACACAGGAGTGTCTGGACAGGAACTCCAGCTTCTGGGTCAGGATGGCCAAACGCTGGGCACTAGGAGTGAGGAAGTACAGAGAGATGGTGCAGCTTACACTTATTTGTGATGAACTTTTATTGTGAACAGTTTGTGTCACTGAATTATGACTTATTTATATAATTTATATTTATATTTATATAATAAAATATGTAATTATTCTTCTAAATCAAAACATGGATATTTTGTTTAAAATGTGTGGATTTGTTTTAGTTCATATTTTGGTTCTCAACCATCCAGTGAAAAGCAAACTAGCGGCAGCACTTTGAACTCTGTTACTGAAGCCAGTGCAAAGATTTCAGAACAGGGCTAGTGTGCTTTGTACTTCTACTGGAGTTGTCTACTGGAGTATAAACGGTGGTACTACTTTATTAAACATCCATTTGTTTACTTGCTGTAATGTCCTACCGGTGCTGTGAATCTATAGCACCAAATTAATTTGATGAAAGAGCTACATAAATCTGGATGTTGTCTGTGAAGCTGTGATAATAAATCTTGTTGTCCTGCAGGATTTGGGACTTGAGAATAAGGAGATTGAACTAGATAAGGCCCAATTCTTGAACCCTGGGGAACCCACTTGCTGTATAGTGATCCACTCAGATTAATGAGTACCATTTACATTCAAGATACAACTTGACCAAACACAGATCTTCAACAGAGAGCCTTACAAAGTGTTTCAGTCTATGTAGAATTGGTTGAGTTTTTTTTGTTTTTTTTGTGGGAAATTGCATTGAAAGGTGACATTGAAGAAATGCCTCAAAGTCAATGTCAATAACAGGGGTATAGTTGGTAAATGGATTGATGGCTTTCCTGGTGAGGTAGACAGACAGGTAGACATTATTTAACCAGCTTACCTCTCGTGAGGCTTCTCCAGGGATCTGAAGACTGCTGCTCCCATCACCAGGTAAAGGACCACCAAAAGAAAGATGGCTGTCACCGTCTTCCATTTCATCACTGTTGCAACCACCTACAACACTTCAACTGATCAATCAACCCACATATATACAGGAGCCCCCTCCACCGTTACTCTTAAAATCTGGACTTCGGTCTATTTCTCTCACCTCACTCTCCTCACGGGGAGACATTGTGATTGGCTTTGTGGAGAAGGAGAGCCGGGGCTTGCTGTTGTGAGTGGCGGATTTAGGGTCCAATAAGTCTGGAGCTGCCACTGTCAGGGGAAATGAGAAAATGGCATTAAGATGTTTTTTCCTCACATTATTTCCCCTCCCTGTCTCTGCTCTCTGACTCCGAGAGCAGACACTTAACATGTTTAGCTGTTAAATGTAGAAGTCCTAAATAAATAAATCACAGCAGAGGCCTTTAAATCCGAACACTGAAAGGAGGAATCAAGTACTAACATTTAGTCTTCAGGTGTTTTCTCCTGTTCATGCTGCAACATGCGCCATGCAGCAAGAAGAAAGAGAAAGAGGGTCATAAAAGTGTGTGTATCTTCAATGTAAGTGGATGGATGGGAAAGACGCAAAAATAAGAAAGCAAGGCTGAATGAGGAAGACAGAGATTGTTGATGTGTCTGGTGAGACGCAGAGGGGTGGAGGAAGAGGGTGCTGAATTGTTTGTAGTTTGTGTACTTTTATGTTTATATTAATTTTAAACAGGTGAGCGTAAGAGGTGTGTTGTGGTTTCTGTTCAGTCACAAAACGTCTGTTAAACAGGTTGGTTGTCTAAACTATGGTAGGTAGTATAGACAGAGAGAACTAGACTAAGAACTCAAATTTGCATTTGTTGTTCAATTTGTTTCCAGTCAAAGAGAGCAGAAAGAGACATTATTAGTGGAGGTAGTTTCTCAGTTTCTCCAGTAAGCCTAAATGTTGATTGTCTTGACTCTTGGCTCACTTTTTTTGTACTTACTTGATTTGGACAGACCATGCTGCCACACCAGTAAGTTTGTTTGAAATTATTTATTGTTTATATCCTTTGACTTATGTTACATACTAAGCATCCTAATGTAACTTAAAGGATTCCTTCTATAAAAAGTGGATTTTTGTTTATTATTCTTAGGTATGATATGCCTGGCAATATCTTGATTTATGTTTGTGTATTATACAGAGAAAAACATCCATTCATCCTTCATCTATTAACCCTCATTCAATAAATGGTTAAATGGATCATTGAGTTTATGTGCATAACAGCTAGAACCTCTATGTAAAGTCAACATTATACCCCCTAATCAGGCAATAATAATCTAACCCTGGTGTCCCCGCCCCCGCCTATTGTGCAGCTCCAGAGTATGAATATGTGTGTCCATGTGAGAGAGAGAGAGAGAGAGTGTGTGTGTGTGTGTGTGTGTGTGTGTGTGTGTGTGTGTGTGTGTGTGTGTGTGTGTGTGAGATGTCTGGAGAGGGGGATGAATAGAAGAGGAGAGCAGAAAGAGCAGCAGAGAGGAGAGGAGGATATGGGACGGTCAGAGGGTGGAGTCTGTTCAGGATCACTGAGACAGAAGAGAAGATGAGAAAAGTGAAATGTTGACCAATGTAAATAAATACATTTAAAAAGTGGTGCTACATTTGGGCAGAGGTGACATCATTACTAACCCCACAAAACTATAAAGGCCAAATAACAATTTTATCAACAGACAGGATAACAAATGCATAACTGTGATTTTTCCTTCATTAGAATAAACTACAATATGCCCCCCAAAATGTCGATTTGTATTGTAGTCCGCAATATATTCCTGTTGCTGTTCAACAAGGTCACAGGTGACTCTCTATGGCTTCCACAAATTGAGATAAATGACAATAAGCATTATTTTACCGTAAACCTTTTTATTTAAACGATTCAGTCTTTTTACTGAATGTTCAGAATTGTATGGATGAGATAAAAAAACAAGGTAAAAAGCATTCAAGTATATAACCTTCAACCTAAAGATTTGATCAAAATGATATACATTATGTGCTTGTAACATAAATGAAATAATCTTTCATCAGGGTCACCTTAAAAGCACTCTCTTTTGCACACACACACACACACACACACACACACACACACACACACACACACACACACACACACACACACACACACACACACACACACACACACACACATTGCATCATACATCACAACTTAACGATTGCAGTCGCAAACCAGTATCATTTAACTAATTATGTTCGACTAATGGGAACACCATGTCATGTCAGCATATTCAAAGATGTAAGTCTTGGTCCCTAAAACTCGTCCATGAGAAAATGTTTGTTTAAGAACTGGCTGACCAAATCTATATTCACACCTTCAGTATCACTACAACTCAACAGTGAAATCTAATTACAACAAATGCCTTGTCTGTATAATCCTCCAGATTTTTCAATTCTGGGTATTGTACACAAACACAAACACATTTCTCAGTGGTCTGTGGTTTTCAACAAAGATGCTTTGCTCATGACATATTTCTATTAGAATAATACAATAAAAGTGTAACAACTAAAACTCCAGATGGTAGGTGTTTTTGAGAACCATTAGGGTTGGTTGTCTAAAAAGTTGAAATAGTTTATCTTCATGAATATTCAATCGTTAAAACACACACACACACACACACACAATAAGAAGAAAAAAAAGAGAAATAAGACAAGTTGAACAACTTTCCTGCGCTTCAAAGTAACATGTTATTTTTTATTGAAATATACATAATAAATGTATGAGAATAGCTTCGATGACATGGAGCACGAGTGTGCGCGTGATGTTCTGAAACTTGTTCACGACACCAGATTATGAATACGTTTGAGGACAGCTCCTCCATCTCTGTGTGTACTTACTCCTTGTTGTTGCCTATCCGATGCCCTCCGCTCTCCTCTTCTCCTCATTCGACGCACTCACTGCGTTTAGGGGAATCTTTCCTCCTCTGCGTGTCTCCTCCCTGCGGTGCTGAAGCGGGGGGACGAACTGGCGCTCCGTTTTTCTTCCGCTCCTCTCCTCTACTTTAACCGCTGATCGGACACTGATGCTGCGCTAGCAAGGTGCTTTTGTTGCATCCACAAGTCACTTCAAAGAGCTTTCTCTGGTCTTTCTCGTTCAGTTCTCTAGCATCCGCTCCGCTCCGACTGCGCTCTCACTTTTGAGCGCACCGGTGGATCGGTGGGGCAACACCGAGAGGGGTGGAGAGAGGAGGGAAGGGGTGGAGGTGCCGGACACGGGGAGGTGGTTCCCAGAACGAGAGGGAGGCCATATACAGAGTTCCAGGAGTCCCATCTGCATGACTTAACTGCATGTGTATTCACTAGAGATAAGTAAGCACTATCATTATTGAAGTGATCACAGGGCCATACGTTAAACTCTCCTCCATATTGTCCTCACGTGCACGTGCAATATAACCAGAGACCAGAGAACTACACAGACGAGGGCAGTGGCTATTTCATAGAGGCCCAGGTTATTTTTCTGAGCTTTCACCGATCAGATCTTCCTAAAGCAGTGGTCCCCGACCTCTTTGGCTTGTAACGCCTTAGAATAAGTCAGTGTTTCTTGACCCACAAGTTGGACATGTTACATAAGGTGTGAACAGCTCCACCAAAAACGTGTTTCATCTGAATCTATGTTGGAGGCCAGAGGAGGCAGACCTTTCCAGCTTTTTGCAAAACAAATACATAAATATGAATTTGTGTACAGCACAACTTAGTGTCTTACTTCATGTCCAATTTATTCATCGTTGACCTTTGGAAGTTGGAAGCCACTGTCTGAAAGCACAAAGCCAGTGTTTGGAAGATGATATTGATGGATGGACATACTGTATGTGAGGATTGAAATGTATTCTCTCCATAATATGCATAGTTCCAATTATTTTTCATATTCTTTTCCTACATTTTAAATGGACTTTAGGTCAGTATATATACACTATCATAATTGTTAGGATGGTTAAAAGTGTGCTAGATGGGGGATGGAGATGTTTTGTTTGTTTCGCTTCCCCCTGGAAAACAAAATGACCCACAGTTGGTCCAGTTTGTTTTGCAGCATGGCACAAATGCAATGGAAACATTCTCTGACTGTTTACCAGTAAAGGTACTATAAACTAACTGTGTAAACACAAAGCTGTGGTTTATTATTACACTCATCCCCTACAATCAAACACATCTTATTTGCTTGAGGATATAAACCTATACTGCTGTCATATTTCCACATTTTTATTTCACGTGCTTTTCTGGAAAGTGCAGAAGCAGTTCCAGACAGAAAAGAAGAATCACATTCCTAAATGTTTGGATGTGTCTGGATGGTTGAAAGAGTCATAACATGAGAGAAGAGCAGGCAATTATTTAATCAGTCAACCAGGTTAAGTAACAGGTGTCTTTGCCCACTGAGGTGATTAATGTTGTAGACATAAGATGGCCATGTTAGTTAAATGTAAACGGAGACAATCAATGAAAGCTCGCTGTCTTAAAGTTTGAACACTGACAAGTGTCAGCTTCTGGAGAATCTGCTGGTAACCAGTGTCAAATTTGGCCTGCACTCTCTGATTGAAACCAAAGTTGGCAAATGGAGCAAAATCAAATTAATCCATCACAGTCTGCTATTCAGACTAATGTAGGCCCTGGAAGTGTAGCAGCAGTATTTAAATGGGACTCTCAGAATGTATCGCATTTTTTTGATAGGACACCTATGCGCTCACACAACTACCTGTATTCTGTTCATTTGTATTAACTTTCTAAAACAGCAATTCATCTGCTCTCTGGGATCATCTTTCAAATTTACACGTTTACTAAATGTTGCTTTTTATGAGTTGACAATCAATAATGAACCCTGATCTGATATCATCCATCTCTCGCGCTCCACTGGTCTCCCTCTCTTTCTTTTCCATTCCATCCCACTTCTCTCTCTCGGTATCTCGGCCCCTGATGAGAAATAAATAGCAAGTTAAGTGTTCATGCTTCCTCCTTATGACTCAAATGTCTAAACATTAATTTCACGCCTATTTATACAGCTAAACATAGATCATGTTGTGGCAGGCTGGGTCTCACTGAGTGTGTGTGGGATGCATATTTGCTTGGAAGTTGCATGCTTACTAACATGCACACGTCTTTTTTGTGTATATGTGTGTGTGTGTGTGTGTGTGTGTGTGTGGGCAGGTATGATGTGTGTTGCATGCAAGCTTCCCTTATGTGTGCACTGCATGTATTTTCTCCTGTGTGTGTGTGTGTGTGTGTGTGTGTGTGTGTGTGTGTGTGTGTGTGTGTGTGTGTGTGTGTGTGTGTGTGTGTGTGTGTGTGTGTGTGTGTGTGTTAGAGAGAGATCATAATGAGAGTCACAGTTTCGCCTCACCTGTCTAAATTTGTTGACACACCTGCTGCTTGGTGTAGGCAGACACTTTTAGACCAGATTTGTCCCTGCTCTCTTACATTGTGCTGAACCTGCTGATCAGTAATTTATGAACATTTTCTGATGTATTATATATTAGATTGTATATAAAAGTAGATTGTTCTACTGTAGTGAACAATTTGGACGAGTAACAGACTGATCGTATTAAACTGAGGAAAGTTTGAATCAGCACTGAACACCGGGTCATATGAACAGGGATGTTGTACTTGCTGTTTGACCGTTTAAACAGTGACACGAACGCTCTGCTCTGGATAAAAGTAAATCAACTGCAGTCAGTGAATACTAATCTTTGAACTGAAGGAAGTGAATCGATTCAGCAATCATCAATGGGGATAATAATTTATTGGGACCAATGCCGTCATGCTACTTCTTCCATCTTTCCCCTTTTCAGTCTCATGGTGGGTTCCTGTAAGGAATATTACTACCGCTCCATGTGTAGATATAAAGGGCTCATTCTAAGGAAAAGAAAACACAATGACTATTCATTTCAGGTGATTGTACACTAATGAAAACATAGTTCTAAATATCATATTGCATATCTGCAAATAAATCCCCTTAATAGTACACACAGATCTTTTTCCCCCAGAGGAGAAAGGGGCCACCAAGGGGTAATGTTTCCATGAGCCTCGTGTCGCAAAGATCTGGATCTGCCTCGCGTGTGTTTTGAAGGCGAGTGAAAGACACAACTTATTTTTTATACAATTTTTCTTTTAAACACAGCTTTTTACAGGTTGCATTTCCATAGCTGGCTATGTAAAATGCAAATATGCCGATGGTAAAACAAAGTAAAGTGTGTTGTATGTGTCAGTTGATTTTTAAGTCTAGTCCACACAGGGTGGTCTTCTGAACAAAAAACACGAATGAATCATGCTTGACAGAAATATTGTTTCAGTAGTGTTTTACGTGCCTGTGTGTATATCTTTGTGTCTCGTGCTGCAACAGTTGATTGCTTACTAATAGCAGTCAGTCTGGTGTATGATAATAAGTGGTGCTACTTAGTCATAGTCAATTTACACAAGTGATCTAATATAGAATTCTCATTTCAGTTTATTTTCCATCATTTGTTATCAATGTTATGCAGTCTGTTTGAAGGCTAAACAAATATATATAGATGTTCTTCCTCGATGGAATGAAATGATTGAACAATTAGTGCTCCACTGATCTGATGGCGTTGAAACATTATATTATTTTTACAATTCTGGGGATCATGAAACCCGAAGTATCGTGTAGACTTTGAATTATGAACTGAACAAAGAAAAACAACAACAGCTGACTGATTTTTAATTGTGTGTAGCTGTATCAATGCATTAATCGTTATCTTCTCATTCATACAGAAACACACAGTATCTATCTTTACCCCAAAGGAAACACAGTAATAGCAAAAACTGACTTATACCTTCCAGTTGGTTCATACATTTTAATAGACTGAAAACCTTTTTATTCAGTACTATACATTCAGATAGAGCTTCCACAAGTTAGCTCCTCTTCTGTGCTCATATTTTGAGATGTTTATATTTTGTTTGACAGTCTTATTTACCTCAAAATAAAGGAGCGTAATGAACGGAGAAGCTGATGGAAAAAGTAAATGTATTCAGCAAAAAGCTGCACAGATGTCTGAATTAAGAATTAAGAAGATACACACGGGACGCAGAGAGGAAAGAAGACTGAACTCTAAAGTGGAAAACAAGTGTGATCTCTCCTGACCTTTTCTGACATTAGCATGACAACCATTTTAATTACCACAATAAATTATGTAGATTACTAAATCATCATCAGTGCATCTGTTTGTGACTTTGTCTGTATTTGTGTTTCTATGTGTGTGTGTGTGTGTGTGTGTGTGTGTGTGTGTGTGTGTGTGTGTGTGTGTGTGTGTGTGTGTGTGACAGTGTGTGTGAGCACTTTCCAGCACAGTACATGTGTAGTGCATATACATGTGTATGTCGGTCTTTCTGAGCAGCAGAGTGGCTCTTACGGGGATTGGTCCTGACTGTGTGGTGCCCCCTCAGATGCCTGTGGAGAAATGACCCTGGGTCCTTGGTTCCTGCCTGGACATAAGCCTTCAATTAGACGTCCATGAAGCGGAACTGCCCTCTGTATTTGTGTTTCTATGTGTGTGTGTGTGTGTGTGTGTGTGTGTGTGTGTGTGTGTGTGTGTGTGTGTGTGTGTGTGTGTGTGTGTGTTAGAGAGAGTACAAGTACAGTATGTGTTGCCAATGTGCAAGAGAAACATCCTCCATGTGTGAGTCTGACTCTGGTAGAAACTGCACACTGTTTGTGTGCGTGTGCGTGTGTGCGTGTGCGTGTGTGTGTGTGTGGTGTGTGTGTGTGTGTGTGTGTGTGTGTGTGTGTGTGTGTGTGTGTGTAACCACTGTAACAGAATGAGTGCTTCCTTTGGTTTTCCAGTTGTAATGACCTGAACCCTCCGAGGACTTAGCTTGTGGAATGTGACAGCAACTATTTCAAACAAACTCATCGTATGGAACTGTCTGTCCTGTGGTGTGTTTGTCTGTGTGTGTATGTGTGTGTGTGTGTGTGTGTGTGTGTGTGTGTGTGTGTGTGTGTGTACTGTACTAAACGTTATCTTCTAGTCACACAGGTTTTTATTTAATTACATTTCAGTATTTTGTTACCCATATCGATCCATCCAACAACCATCTTTGCTTCACATTTCCCACATTGCAGTACAACCTAAAGTAGCATGAGGGACTGTGATACTAAAGTTAGCAGGACTCTACTTTCTACTTCTCAGTAGTTAAATGAGTTGTAGAGTAGAATCAATGTTGATTGATTTATATGACTTAGTAACAAGCTTCAGCACCAAGAAGTTAAAAACAGACTCACTGACGGCCCTAAAATTGTTCCAGATCCAAAGCTTTGAGTTGCAGCCTATGTGTCGATGGAGTGACAATGGCTGTTGGTGTTGTTACGGGAGGCCCATGCAGTGCATATCAATGTTAGGAGGACGTGTCCACATGAGCAGCAATGGCCGTTAATATTGCCATTATTACGGTAAGCGTCTGTTGATATTATATTGGGGTCCAGGGTTAAAAATAGCTTGCATAGTTTTGACTGTTGGGGCCAGGAAATAGTGGAACCTAATCCTTGTTACATAACTGAATGGAGGGTTTCTGTATAGGGTGTGTGTGTGTGTGTGTGTGTGTGTGTGTGTGTGTGTGTGTGTGTGTGTGTGTGTGTGTGTGTGTGTGTGTGTGTGTGTGCGGGGGGGTATGTGTCCACCAGTGTACAGGCTTAGTGTACAGGCTTGTGTGAGTATGCATGTGAATGCACTTGGGCTATGCTAAAAACAAACAGAGCCATGCAGTTGCGTGACATGGTGCTGGGAAGCGGGAACAGAAATTGGAAAATACCATTGGTACTAAGCAGCTGGTGATTTTGTCAAATTTTAGAGGGGGAATGCTTCTAATCTTTGAGTCTAATTTAAAGTGATATTTCATGAGATACCACCAGACTGAATACATTTGACCAATGGTCACAGTAAATGATTGAAGTTTCTAGCAGTTTAATGCTATACATGATCAATCTGTCTAAACATAAGATATTGGTTGTAACTCTCTGTCTTTTCTGTCTCTCAGTCTTCATGCAGGTGAGTTTGTAATTTTTGGGTTCTTAATGAATGGATTAATCTGGAAGCAAGAGTTGAGAGAGATGAGTACAGAGGTGGGCAGTTGAGTGAAAGGAGAGAGTCCAGGAGAGAGGAGAGGGAAGTGATATGAGGAAATGAGAACAGTAGGGAAGAGAACGTTAGAAAATGCAGTGTTGCCATCCGCACTAACAAGGACCATGGTCAAAGTAGACCCCACAAGTGTGTTAACAATAGAGCCGCTTTTCAGAAAAGGAAAGAAACAACACTGTTTGTGTGTAGTGCAACATAAATACTGTTGACGCACTCGGGGTCACCCACACAGGTGCTTTCATTGATACTGTCACTTTGGTTTTGAGTCTTGTTAGGGTGGGGCAGTTTAAACCTTTATTATTAGTAGTAGTACATAGAGATGATGATGTTTGACTTTTTTTCCCAGCATACAAGGAGAAGCACGGGTGTTAGTGATGACACAAACGATGGCTCGGTTCTACTCAAGTGTCCCAGTTAGTCAACATGCACAATACCAGTCCTCTTTACAGCTCTGCTTTTACTGTTGCATGTCTTCTGTGAATAAAACCATATACCCAGTACCACCCAATGTCAGCCCAGGCAGTTATGGAAAACCCCTGTGTGAGTGTGCACCATGCAGCAACCTGCGGCTCTGAAAAGTGTAGCCAAAGCAGAAATGCCTTAGAGAGATTATGGGGCGACTCCTCAGGTTGCAGAAAGAAGTTTGATTGTATGAACTTCTATGATACATTGACCCTCAGTCTCTGGTGTGCACAGAAAAAACAAAATAAATAAGGGGAGAAACATAATAAATTCAGATGCCTCCGTACAGGTGTCATAATACAATTAAATAATTAAGATCATCACACAGCCAACTAGAAGTGTCAATGGACATTACATCTGTATCTGTGACTGAAAACCATATCACCCCACAGCACCGTCAATCTAATTATGCTCATGACTCCGGTGTCACTCAACCAACCACAAACACAGTCTAAAAACAAAAACAGCACATTTTGTGTGGTGTGATCTGCAAGTCGCTGCCTGACGGTCCTATTTTCTACATCGTGAGAATGAAAAGGGTTTTCTAAATGACACACACACTATACGCACTAAAGATTGCAGCCTCACTGTAATTCTTCAGGATTGGATTGAATGGGTGAAAAGGGGGGTAAAAGGGTAGAGAAAATGCATGTAGTAAAAATGAAGAAAAAAAAGGGTTGGAAACAAGGGAGGAGCGCAGGGATGAGGATGAAAGGTGAGATTGAGATTGAGGCAGGTCAACGGAAGAAATAGTTTGAAATAAGAATCTATCTATTGTGTGTGTGTGTGTGTGTGTGTGTGTGTGTGTGTGTGTGTGTGTGTGTGTGTGTGTGTGTGTGTGTGTGTGTGTGTGTGTGTGTGTGTGTTCATGCAGATGTGTTTGAGTTGAGTAGTTTTACTCGATGACTGTGGTAAAAAGTGCCAATTGAAACTATTTATTATTTTAATAATCGATTGATTATTTTTTCGATTAATCGATTAGCATTAATTTCCAACCCTTTATTCAAAAACAGAAGTGACAGTGCAAAACATGTTCAGAAAGTGCACAAACAGGTTGCTCCTTGAACATCCCTGAGCTGTTAATTAAAAAAATAAAATGAAAATGGACTAACACTAAAAACATACACATGTATGCTTTACATCTGCCAAATGTGAACCATTTTTACTGTAACTGATCTGATTGGAGCAGAGGCTGCATTTATTATACCCTGCTTTATCAATATGTCAGTGGGAAGCTGTACTGCTACACATAGAGCGTCCTCTTCCTTAAACCATTTCATTCTGGGCCTCTTATGACCACGAAATCATATCTTAACGCTGATTGGCCAAGACTCGACACATCAAAGATGTTCTATTTTTGAGAAGATCACATCCTCAGCTTTTTCCTCGTCTCACTCCAATCTCAGAAACGCCGCTAGGCCAGTTGCTCTGCTCCGCTCTTTTTTTCTTCTCTCCGCGACGTATTGACTGACCGGCGGATGTTTCTGCATCCGGGTCATAGAGCACAAGCAGAAGCTCCTGAAGATTTGAAGTCCCAGCATGCAAAAATCAAACAATGTTTTCCCATAAAACAAGTAATTTTTCTATTTTGAACCGAACAACTCCTTCCCAATATGTCAAAGCTTTGTTTTGCAGATTCCGATTATTTAGGTCCTAATCTTTCTAAAAAGGTGTGTTATTGATACATGGGATGTTGTTAAGGCCCTGAACCATGGAGTTGGAAAAACTCGGGGACCGCTCGAGGAGGGATTTTTGGGAAATCTTGCTCATAATCATGCTGGATGTTCAAAATATGTATGTATGTATATATATATATATATTTTTAAATATAATAAAAACAAATTATATAAAATAATAGGGGGTTCATACAACTACTTGACCATGTGGAACAAGAGGTACAGACGGAAAAACGACCCCAATTGGGGCCTATGGTGTTTAAAAGGTCACAATAAATGCAGTGCATGGAGGAGAGCGAGACCACACTGAAATACCAACTTAGATTCTTCATGGAGAATACAAATGACATGTTGTGAAGATTTTTATTTTTGGATGATCAATATATAAAAGGAAACATGTTGTACCAAGAAACCAGACCTAGACTTTTGCTTCAACATAAGTGATAAATTAGTATTTTTAGATTAGTTCTGTTGCCAATTGTTCTTCAAATCCCCCTGGTGGTCACCCTGTGTTTACAGTTACGAATTATCAGCAGATGAGGCTCAGATCAGTATTTACTTCAGTTGACCTCATAACAGTTTTCTGGAATGATGTGACATTTTGAAGAATTTTCGTTGGAATAATCCATCCATCCATCCATTATCAGCCGCTTATCCGGGGTCGGGTCGCAGTGGCAGAAGTTTCAGCAGTTTCAGCAGGCCGACCCAGGCTTCTCTCTCACCCGCAACACTTTCCAGCTCATTCTGGGGGATCCCGAGGCGTTCACGGCCAGCCGGGAGATATAATCCCTCCAGCGTGTCCTGGGTCTTCCCCGGGGTCTCCTACCAGTTGGACGTGCCTGGAAAACCTCTAATGGGAGGCGTCCAGGAGGCATCCTGATTAGATGCCCGAACCACCTCAGCTGACTCCTTTCGACACGAAGGAGCAGCGACTCGACTCCAAGCGCCCCCCTGATGTCCGAGCTCCTTACCCTATCTCTAAGGCTGAGCCCGGCAACCCTACGGAGGAAGCTCATTTCGGCCGCTTGTATCCGAGACCTCGTCCTTTCGGTCACGACCCAGAGTTCGTGACCATAGGTGAGGGTTGGAACGTAGACCGACCAGTAAATGGAGAGCTTCGCCTTCCGGCTCAGCTCCCTCTTCACCAAGACGGACTGGTACAGCGCCTGTTTTACTGCTGCAGCCGCACCGATCCGCCTGTCGATCTCCCGCTCCACCTTACCCTCACTCGTGAACAAGACCCCGAGATACTTGAACTCCTTCGCTTGGGGTAGGCAGTTTGTCCCCATCTGGAGGGAGCAGTCCACCGGTTTCCGGCAGAGCACCATGGCCTCAGATTTGGAGGTGCTAACTCTCATCCCTGCCGCTTCACACTCGGCTGCAAAACGCCCCAGTGACTGCTGGAGGTCACGGTCCGAGGAGGCAAACAGGACCCCATCATCCAAGAACAGCAGAGAGGCGATCCCGAGACTCCCGAACCGGATCTTCTCCGCCCCCTGGCTGCGCCTAGATATCCTGTCCATGAAAGTCACGAACAGGACCAGTGATAAAGGGCAGCCCTGGCGGAGGCCAACACCCACCGGGAACGTGTCTGACTTACTACCGAGGATACGAACACAGCTCCTACTGCAGGCGTGTAGGAAAGGAGGCTCCGACCGCTTGCCGAACCTCAGATTCAAGACGAACAGTGCGGATTCCGTCCCGGCTGTGGAACAGTGGACCAGCTCTTTACCCTCGCAAGATTACTGGAGGGGTCCTGGGAGTTTGCCCAACCAGTCTACATGTGCTTTGTAGACTTGGAGAAGGCTTTCGACCGGGTCCCTCGGGGTTTTTTGTGGGGGGTGCTGCGGGAGTATGGGGTGCCGGACCCGTTGGCACGGGCCATCCGGTCGTTGGAATAATATAATATGTATTTATAGATGTATTCCATTTAGAAGGGAATCATGTCAGAAGTAATGCAACTATTCTAGAGCAAAAACTTGCAGCATTATGGTGACACACTGATGACAAACTGAGATGTGTATACGTTAAGCCTCAGAAGCACATTAAAATGCATTTAATCAGTGACTGGCCGTCAGGGCCTGCTAAGCCTTCTCTGCTGGCCTAAACAGAATCGCAAAGTCTAAATTTAAATAAAAAAATTGTATTTTTTTTTTTTTACATTTCTTTTTATAATTAAAAGTTATAGCTATTTTATAATGTAATTGTTTTTCACAAATATACATGTATTATAATTATTTTTCCCTATTAGCTTATTTTGTCATTGACCAGCTCCTGTGTTCCTCAGGCAGAAGGCTCTCCAGAGCGGCTGCTTGTTAAATGTCTGCTCACTCACAATCACATTGGAATCGAGAGCCGGTTAAACTATATGACAATGCCTGCTAGCTGGCACGCCAATGTCTCCATGGGCACAGACACAAGCCCTGCCACCTCTCCAACACACAGGTTGTAATAGTTGTTTAGCTGCTTTTTGTTATTATTGTGTGTCTCTTTGTAGTTGTTTTGCATTTCTATTTATCTACTTTGTGTCTCTTTGTAGTTGTTTGGCCCTTTTTAATTGTCGTTGTGAGTCTCTTTGTATCGGTGCTATTTTGAATCCCAAGTTGTTTTGTTCTCTTTTGTCTTTTTGAGTCTCTTCTTGGTGGTACTGTCTCTTTGATTTAAGTCTTTGTAAGTGAAGCCCAGTGGACCCCTGATACATATATAAGTACATTACTACTGGCTACTGAGCAGCCTCTCAACCAAGATGTTTTGCCTGATAATAGTCCATTATCAATATGGCATGTGTAAAAAAAGAAAGAAGTATGATACAGTTATGACCTATTGATCACATTTGAATCGTCTTCATTAGTGTTTTGAGGATGTGAGGATGATATAACTTATTATACAATGCCTTACCAGAAGTAATTCAACTAAAGAGTTAGAAGGACATCTTGTGGTCCAATAGGCGCAGTGCAGACCTCCGGCTATTCTCTTTGTGTGTATCTAAGTGGCAGTCCTGCTGGGAATGTTGTCTTCTTCAATAACTTGATAAAAAAAACAAAATTCCTCAAATTATAGTTAATTAAAACAGTTTCACAAAAGACAGATCAATTAACACATAATATAAAGAGAAGGGAAATAACTAAATAAGATCCAATTATAGGTCACTGGTCAAATAACAATTAGGAGGGCAGGGGTGAAGGGTACTAATTTATGGCCATGTGTAGGAGCTAAATTGTGTGTTTAGCCAGTGTTATTTATTATTATTATTATTATTATTATTATTATTATTATTATTATTATGTGTTAGTAATAATATAGTAGTATAGTGTTGGGTCCTATCACTTCCGGTAATATGGAACAGAGGCGTGGTTTCCCTTTATTTACCTGAGGAAGATGAAGACGGTAAAGCTTCCGATATTTTCTGTTGACCGTCATTATGAACTACTTATCCCAGTAGCTACAGCGATTTCTTTAAATTATTTTTAGTTTAGTAAACAGCATAAAATACATCTGGGCGAGGTGTGGATTGTTTGAACGATTCACACATTCCAGTGCCGACCATCGACTCTTTCATCGATAGAAGTAAAAAAAATAGCCGCGCTCAGGACACAACCCTTCGTGTTGATGGTTGATGAGTATTTGATCTCCGAGTTTTGGGATTGAATGGACATTGTTTGTGACATTTGGACTTCGGCTCGGATTGGAGAAGCCACAGCTGAGCGCAGCCTGAACCCCGTGGTGTGGACAGCAGCGCATCAGGCAACATAGCGGTAAGATAAAGGAAAGTGTATTTGTATAGCACATTTCAACAACAAGGCGATTCAAAGTGCTTCACATAAAACCATTAAAAGCATCAAAACATAATGCGGAAGAAAACAAGATTTAAAAACAATTAAGAAAATTCATTTTAAAACATAAAAAAACAGGCAAAAGGCAAAAAATAGAACGAAAGTTGCAGTGCAGTTTAAAAAATAAAATGCAGTAGTGATATGGAGAAATGTATTAATATCCTTCAATCTGGATTTAACGGAGCTGAGGGTCTCAGCAGACTTGCAGCTTTCAGGGACCTTGTTCCAGATATGTGGAGCAGAAAAGCTGAACGCTGCTTCTCCATGTTTAGTTCTGACTCTTGGAACAGAAAGTAGACCCGTCCCAGACGACCTGAGGGGTCTGGATGGTTCATAAGGTAGCAGCAGATCACAAATGTATGTCGGCTCAAACCATTCACTGCTTTATAAACCAGCAGCAAGATTTTAAAGTAAATTCCTTGTTGGACAGGAAGCCAGTGCAAAGACCTCAGAACTGGAGTGATGTGATCCACTTTCCTGGTCTTAGTGAGGACTCGGTAGGCACGCGGTCTGTCTGAACTCTGTTTGGGAAGTGCTGCAATGTTTGTCACAGCTGCTTCTTTTTCATCCAAATTTCGACCCAGGAGGTTCAAATGGAGGTTGGAAAAGTCTTACAAAATAATCTGTGATCCATTTTATTTGATTATTTGATAATGTTAACTCAGGCACATACCACCAATGTGTTTATCTTGGGATATACATCCTTTTTTTAATGTAGTTTATAATTCACACTGTGTATTGTTGTTTTTCATGTGAATGTATGTACATTTATAATGCAAGTGAGTAAATGTGTGTTATGTCAACACAATATCTCAGTCGCTTGATTCTTCATATAATGAAACATGTGGTCAAAAATAATAATATTATTTCAATTCGACCTTTTTGAACTAAACCAATTCCAAATACCAACAGTCATACTCTCGAGGACCTTAATGTATTGCCAGTGTCACATTGTCACATTACGAAAAGCTCCGCGGGTCCTCTCCCAAACACTGGACGCGTCACTGCTCGCTGCCACAATGGGCTCAGGGGCCCTATCTCCCCAAACACTTTACTTCTGGCTCCCTGAGGCTCGATATGAAAGACCGTGCGAGCAGGTTGCAACGCTCCTCCCGCACTATCGTAATCAGATCTGTCGGTGAGGACGTGGCGTAGCGGAAACCCTGGAGAGAGGAGCTGAGCTCACAGAGACGCTGACACGACAGCGGCTCTGTTCTTCCACGTGGACCCCGTCATTGACCAAAACACTCCGGTCTCCGTGGCAGCCGGGGAGCGCGCGTACCGCCGTTGCGCAGTGCAGACCGGTAGACGCGAGCAGGGCGGTTCGGACCAGAGGTGGTTTCCAGATGTGAACCTTAAAGCGCAGACCTTCCCAAATTTAAGCAGTTTTCTGTCCACACATCAACTATGCAGACAGGTAGGTTCATTATCCCCGACTAGAGATTTGGAATGTCACATATACATATTTATGTACATGCATAATACATATTTCTACACCCTAGTGCATGCGTAGTCGATGTGCTAAACAAGGCTTTCACGGCTCTACAAACCATCCGTTCTTTTATTGTTATTTTAATCCAGGACTGATTTGTCAAAGCATGAACACCATATGAGTTTCTCGGAGAGCGTCAGCGGTAATAATGCGTGTGTGTTTCTGTTCCGGCTGTACTAATGCTGCAGTGTGGCTGTGTGAGCCTCGCTTTGTTAGCTCCGCTGCTACTCCACATGGGAAAGCTGCAGTCACGTTAGCTAGTTTGTCATTATGTGTGATAAAGCTGCGTTCTGGAGACATCCCAAGGCAGCCTTGTTGTCTATATATTGGGCATCTGCATGTAACATTGGAGATACATGGACATATTATATATATATATATATATATATATATATATATATATATATATATATATATATATATATATATATATATATATATATATGTGCTGCTGAGCTATACATAGATGGAGAGGTTTTAATTGATTTTAAGATCTACCATCTGTGTAACTTGTAAAGGCTGCAGGATTGTGGCAGTTATTTCATACAATGATTGTTTTTCATTTGTAGTGAGCAAGTGTTACATGTAGATACACCATTTGACATGGCTAATAACACAGTGACTGCCAGTTGTAAGTATGTAGATGTATTTAAGCAGATACTCTGAAGCTGTAGCCATATGGAAATTAAATACCACACAGTATAGCAACATGAAACCATGTCTCAAAGAGGGAGCCGGTTTATTTGGATGTTGTATTGTTTATTTATTATTTAAGATACACACTGATCATAATTTGACATTTGGGCAGATAAAGTCATGATGGCATCCTATCACTGATTTTCACGCATATGTGGTGTGAGGTTATAACATGGCTCTGTGCTTGTAGGTGTGTTCATGGAGTCTCACCTGGGCAGGTTGGTCCCATGTGTCCTGTCCCTGTCCCTGTTAATACACGTGTCCCAGGCTGCACCAGGTCTCCCTGGGGCACAAAGGTAACCGCACCTCTTGACTACTTTAGTTTTTACGCTTTCTTTAACACATACCAAGACACAACATCTTAGTTTTTTTGCCTTTCACTTAAATAAGCCTACTTTTTCAAAAGCATGAGGAATGTATTTGCACAATGAAACTGCCACCAAAGGCTGCGATATCAGAATGATACAGATTAACATATAACATTGTATATTTGAAGCAGACCTTTTGCCAAACTTGGCAAATGAAGTATGCCTCATGTATGTAGGGTACAGTTACAGCAAATTAAACAACTTTGTTTCACCTGCTGCATTCCCGTATTAGAGACGATACATTTAAATCAAGCCAATAATGACAAAAAGTAATATTTTTGTATTTTATATTTCAGGGAGGAATCGGTCAATGTCGTAGCACTAGCCAATCCATTTAGCTCCGGAGACCGCAGGTGAGTGACACATGAGGATGGTGATGCTGTTGCTGCTGTGACAGATGCAGCTCATTTTAAACAATACATTTGCTCTTAATTGCTTTCTTGAAAAGAGAAGCGTGGATAAGTTGAAAGCCTAGACTCTCTTTTCCCTTCAGTATGCGTAAATGTTGCACAAACAAAATTCTATTTACTGTCATTTATTTTTTTGTCAAACTACTGTAGAAGTACTGATCCAAATCTGTTCAACAAGCAGTGTGCTTTAGTGGACTGTAGCTGCTGTCTGGTCAGTCTGGACTTTGTCTGCTGTTAACGATGTGGCCTGCGCCATAAACTGATAAGATTACATGTGCAATAATACTACTTTATGATTGATGTTGCAATTATGCACTCTTTTTCATTCATGAAGACAGAAAATCTAGAATATCCTCAGACATATTGCAAAGACTTATCCTTGGTATCTCTGCCCACATCTGTTACTGTGCAGTAGTGTGAACTGACACCTAATGAATCACAGGTTACATTTATTCAGGCAACAAAATGAGACACACCCACTTTGGTGACTTTTTCGTGTCAGAGAGTTTGTTGTTGATGACAATATGGCTGCACCTTCTCTCCCCTGGCTGATAAGATTAATGGATGTGCTTGCTACTCTATCGCCATACCAGCTTACGTCCTTTGAGTGGATGACCACAACAAAGTTAGTCAGCTGTATAGAAAAGCAGTTGATTGGATCTGCACCTCCCTCCCTCCACTACTCTACTTAATCTAAGGCCTGAGCATGGTACTATAAAAAAGCATCTCAAGATGAAGTCAGACAGACGGTGCAGAACAAGTCTGATTCCCCCTGAAAGCTCCTGAGAGAAACTTTGGTCAACAAGCATTTCCTGAGCAGAATGGAGTGGTCTGAAATAGCACTGCTGCTTTATACACTATCAACACAGAACAGCAGAGCGACTTACTACCTATCATTGTAGCCTGGGTGTCTTCTTTCTATCTGCTTCATGTTCAATGTAATACATTCCAGCTTTCCAAAACAAATGAGCAAACTGGAAAATCAGCAAATACAAGGATAGTGTTTAAACACAATGCTTTTTAATGAGATGCCACTTCCTCCTGGAGTCATGTGTTAATACTTTTTCTATGTAGCCAAATCCAGCCCTCTTGTGGCTGGAAATAATACAAAATCACTACAGTACCTAGAGGGCAGGTCCACCTGCTTAGAAATCAAGAGTAATAGAGAACAATCTTTCTCTTTCTCTTTTGTCTCTGAGTCTGATTTCTGAGTGTTAATTCCTGGTTCCTAATGTTTCACTGACTAATGTATATCTTCTCTGTGCTGTGTATACCACAGCTTGCTGCAAAGTTACATTCAATCAAGTCTGAAGGATGGCGAAGGAGGACCAGAAATCAGCACCTGGGAGCAAGGTAGACATCTACATGTGCTGGTCTAACCCTGATATAAGATCGAACACAGGGCTGTCCCTTTGACCATCATTACCAGATATAAAACACTATAATTATACAGTCAGCTATTTACTGAAATTCTAAACTATGTCACAGGTTCTAATGAAGTTGTATGTGTGTGTAGGGAGTCTTATACCGTACAGCCTCTGTAGTTATACTTCAGCAGTATATAAAATATGTTTGGTATTAAACATGTCAGTCTTCTCCTGCTTTTTGTCAGAGGTGTTCTCCCTGTTTCGTCTTCATGACTACGATCACAGTGGGCTGCTGGATGGCTTGGAGATGATGAAGCTACTTTCAGACTATAACTCCTATCATACACCTGGAGCACAGACCAATGAGCTGGTGAGGAGGAGTGGCTGTCTCTTTTATGTACCCAACACTTTCATACTTGTTGTCCTATTTATCTGACCTCAGGTGTGTGTGTGGTGTTCTGACTCCAGGTGGTGTCTATGGTAGATTTTTTACTACAGAGTCAGGATCTAAACCAAGATGGCCTGTTGGCCCCATCGGAGCTGCTGTCTCCTGCATTACCTCACACACAGGTACTGTATGTTTACACACCTGTATAGTTTTTGTTATGTAACGTAAGGATTGGCATCAAGTCACAACAGACAACATCTAGTGAACAACAATTTGTATATACATATGAGAAAATAAAAGTACATGAATTTATTCGTGAAAATTACAAACTGGTTGTTTGACGAAGCAATCCCAACTCAAGGTCCACTAAGTAGCTTTTTCAAATTTATGAAAACAATCCAAACTATACAAACAAATATATCAAATATATAATATGAAAAAAATAGTTCCTCGAGTTGGCATTTGTTTTGGGAAAAACAAAGTGCAGAAGTGTACTTTGTTTTTGTCATTAATCGCACAATATAATACAACATTTAAAAATACATTTATTACTTTTGATGTTGTCACCGCCAATTCAAATGTAGAAAGAGGTAGTTTAACATTTACGATATGTATTTCGTTTTAGGGTAGTGACCAGTGGCGGTGCGTCAATAGAGGGCGCTAGGGCGCCGCCCCTCCTAAAATTTTGCGATGAAAAAAAAAAAAGAAGAAAAAAAAAAATATAATATATACAGTCAAAAAACATTATATATCAAATAATTTAAATAAGAAATATACCGTGTTGACGCGCTACATGTGTGTGGGAGACCGTAAGCCCCTGTCAACAACCACTTAAGTTAAATATAATATATCGCCATTCATCATTACTGAGAAAAGCCCCTCCTCTCTCGGGGCGCCGGCCCAATGTGTGTCTATGGAAAGCTAACAAACATTTCACCCTCGTGACGGCAAGGACAGCTTCTCATTGGCGGATGAAACGTGAATCTTCGGGCGCACGAATCTGCGCCCTAGCCAATGACATCGTTTCTTATTGCAACGTGGTTGGACTATTCGTCCAATCAGAGACCTTTATCATTCCCTCACATCCAATATAGCTCCCACGTAGCTACGCGAGCAACACAGCTAGCAGAGACTTTGATTATGTTAGTATGGCGACTGAAAACTCTGTGGTATCTCTACGCGAAACACCTTTCAATCCACGATCAGATGTTGACAAGAGGAGGCTGAAAGAGTTGGGACCCGAACGTCCGGATTTAAATATTCAGCAGCAAAGCAGTGAAGCTACATGCACCAAGCTACATGCTAACCGGAGCTGCTAGCTGGAGGCTCCGTGTGCAGTGGCTCTGAGCAGCCGAGGAAGCGCCGGCTGTGAAGGAAGATGAGCTTGAAGGATTGCTGCAGAAGTGAGTGTCAAACTCAGCAGATGCCTGTTAGAGTTTAATGTTTTATCTTTCCCACAGCAGAACACATGTTGGACATTGCTAGATTTGGGTGGATATCATATCAGACTATAACTTTATCTAAAATACCAATTCAACCCCCAACAAGTTGTGTGTGTGTGTGTGTGTGTGTGTGTGTGTGTGTGTGTGTGTGTGTGTGTGTGTGTGTCATAGCTACAGCCATCAAGGTGGCTCCTGGCCTTTTGTTTATGTTGCTGAGCCATCAAGACACACAAAACATAGTTTTTTGTCTGTAGTATGAAGCCTGTTTGTAGTAGATATTTCCCCACAACTTATCTTACTGTCTCTGTCTCTCTCTATATATTTATCTGTAGGTTTGTGACACCATACTTGGACACACCAGGGAACGCTTTGCCTTCAAAGACCACCTCACCAGTGCCACCTTACTGCAGGGCCCCCAGTTTGAATGCTACGTCAATGTATTCCCTGAAGTTGCTCTGGCCACCACATTGAATGTTTCTTAAACCATTCTGCTCTGAACCTCTCATGCCCAAAGTTACAGTTTGTTGATAGTTGTTATTGGACAGTGTTGAGCACTGTTTTCTTGAAATAAAGCTTTGTTTTTTAGAATATTCTACTCCAAACCTCTTTTCTTCTCATTGTGGAGTGCTATTTAAACCGCGCCGCCCAACTGCGCCCCCCCAAAAAAAAATGTCACCAGCCGCCACTGGTAGTGACCTGTTTTATCTTCACCCTCACTTGTGGACTGCAGTAACAACTCTTTTTCCACCACAGGACTCCAGCAACAACAATGCACCTCACCAGGAGGGGGCAGCAGAGGAGAAGCTGTCAAACCCCAGTCCAGATGAGGAGAAGGTAGGAGCGGCAGAGCCGAGAGGGGAGGCTCATGAGCAGTTGCAGCCTCAAGATGAAGAACTCGTAAATCCAGTAGTGGATGAACAGCATGGACAACACATTCCAGAACATGGACAGGACCACAAAGTCCCTGTTCATCAGGGGCAACCAGAGATGTGAATATATTCACACACATTGGGGTCCACATAATCATTTATCTTGAGTCAGCAGAAGACTGTTGAGTGAGTTAAAAATACCACTAAAAGGACCTTTTTCATCTTCATCCCCACAAATGTGTCTCTTGCCTCGAATTTTTAGATATTATCAATTTAATTTGACTGTTAAACACTAGGTTGTTTAATGAAAATATGTATGTATTGAAAATATTCCTATTACTTTTGAAACCATTTTTCTACAACCAGTAAATTACTGGTTTTAATTATGAATGCAATTTTTTCTATAACTGTAAAAGGGACATAGGTCCTGAATTCAAAATGCAATATTACTCAAATTAGTGAAACAGAAGTTATCCTTAATGTGGATTACTACATTACAATATTTGTTTTCCATTTGATTGCCTACAGTGATAATCAACAGTTATAATAACTGAATAATTTCAAAAGTGTACATTTTCTTTAATTATATTTATTTAGCCTTTCTGTTTAGCCTGGTGGAAAAACATATATTTTTCTTTTATTTTAATATGTATTTTGTTTTTCTCTGTAATTGTCTTCTGTACACCCTGGTCTGGGGCAGGCTCACTGTCAGGCTCAGCCTGAGTTGTTTCGTAACCAGAGTTCCTGTAACACTGAGCGATGATTTTACCTCTAACTTTCTGGAGTGATGCCATATTATTTGACTTCATTCACAACCATTAGTCATACAATTAAAGTTTTTGGAAAATCAACTTAAATGAAATAAATTATACAATAATAAATGACAAGACTTACATACGTGTTTAATTATATAACCCAATATACAATCTATTTACCCCAATAGAATGATGATTGCCACATAAAAAGCTAACAGCAATTGCAAAAAATTACATTGACGAGAAATGTATGGTTCAGGTTCTGTTCTTACTGTTTGAATGTATTGGCGTAATGTTTAATTAGGTTGGATCAGAATATTTTATTACATTTTAATCTATGATTATTGTTATCTGACTCCACCCTAAATGCACAAACCAACAGCAACAACAACAAAGCCATGGAATTTCATTTGGTCAGCCTCGACCATTATTATGCAGTATCAGCCAAGCATTTATTTCTTTTGATGCACTTGTTTAAGATCCAGTAGTTGAGTTGGGAACCATGGACTTACAGATGAATATTGTGTTCCTAATGTGTACTTAATGAGTTATAGCTCTCTGCCATCAGTCTTTGGTGGTGCAGGCTTAAACAAGTTTATCTTCTTAACAAGGTCAGGAATGACCCATTGAAATAATATTAGTTTTTACTATAATATCATATTCAGTCTTTATCTGCAAACTTGAATTTGTTTACAGTATGAAAGCCAGGGTTTAGTGTTTATTGTAATTTTACTTGTTTACCCTTTTTAGCCATAGAAAAAAATAAAGCAAACATGTCTCATTCGGTCTCCTGTTTCTAAGATTTGTTGAATTTATCAGAACATATGTCCTCTTTTGAAATATTTTCTCTTGCTTAAATATGGTACGATAATTAATCTGTGAGTTTAAAACATTTTCAGCAGCAGTTTTATTATTTGAGGTGCAGTTTAAACTCACAGCACATGATGCACCTATTTCTGTCATTGTGTCATTATACCAACTGCTTAAATACTGTCACGCGGCTCTTGAGCAGAATTATCTAATACGAGGAGGTGGAAATATGCAAGTGGTTTACACAGTGATTTAAATATTTGTGGATATAAATTACTAGTTTCTTTACTGGCTAATTAACCCCATGTGGTCTGTAACACATGTCATTATATCATTGTGATTACTGGAATAAGTGCCAATGCCAAAGACTGAAAATAAACAAACAAAAACAAAGTGTGTTGGTTCTCAGAGATAAGAGGAGGTGTTGGGGGAGGAGCAGCAGACTGGAGGGAGACAAGGACATCAGTGAGGAGAGGCGGACTTTAAAAACAATACAAACTACACAACTGTAAACTGCAACAGTCAAGACATACGTTTTATATTTGAAGGATTGTTTGTGTACAATCTGTTTTTGTGTGTGTGTCTCCGTCCTCCAGAAAACGCAAGAGGAGCAGCTGAGGAAGTGAGACTCATCAGAAGGAGCTCAGCTACGTAAGCAAAGTAAAAGTCATTGTATAGCCTGCCATAAAATATTTATGAAAGTATGAAAACATTGTATAGCGCGTAATAAAAATGTCATACTATAGCATGCCATACAAATGTCATAAAATATCAGCCTAGCATGTCAAGAGTTTTTGAAGTCATATTAATATCATAGTATAGTATGTAAATACAATTAATAAAATCTGCAAACGTTTAGTATTCCATGAGAAGATAATGAGATATTCAACAACATTAAACACAACACAGCTGGTAATGAGAAAACATATTCTACCCAAGAGCTTCAGCACAGCCTGTAAAGAGTTCCTCTTCTTACCAGATGTCATACAATAATTGTGTCGGCATAATGTGTGAAGAAAGGAAACAACCTACACCACGGCGAGTTAAGATGTTGTGAAAAAAAAAGAAGCCATGGTGGGACGATCCCAAAATAGGCACTTCTCGAGAAGACCAAAACTAGGAACAAATCAAGTCCTTTCTTGTTCAAATTATTATCTTAAACAACGGCAGTTTGCAGCCATGATAGCTGTGAGCCAATGAACCAATAAATGATCCCCAGTATGAGAACATAAACAAAGCAATGACGTGAGCAATGCTTTATTGGCGTAGCATTTTATCTTAAGTGGTTCTGCATTGGAGAGTTATCATGCATGAAACATTCAAACACAACTTTGGAACATGGGTGACATGACTTATTTAAAGCTTAGATAAGTATATGATATGGCCGCAAACACAAGCAGTTCTCTATTCGAACATGAATGCATGTTGAAGTTCTGTTCGAAACAGTTTTATTTTACAGTAAAAACACAACCCGTTACTTTTGTCTTCCAATCACTGTGCAAGACAAAAACATCAGAAAGAAAAAACCATAAGGCTACAGTAATAGAACAAGACTGTATTGAATGTTCCCTTTTCACTAAACACCAAATGTCAAAACAGAATAAGGCTCATTTAAGTTCAGCATAATCAAACAACAGCATTCAATCAGTAGTGTTGATACAAAGAGGACACATTTAAAAGGGATTTCTTTAGTTCCTACTTGTTGGATTGTAACATGAAGAAATGTGTTCCTCAGTGAAAATGGGCTTTGACGAGCATATTGTAATAGACTAATAATACATTATTGTTTTTCTTGATTACACTTACATTTCTTTGTCTTATGGAGAAAATGAAAAACTGGGTCTGTGATGGAATGTTTTACTTGTACATAGTGAGAAAAATGGCATAATTCCCATTTAAGTACAGTCACATCCAGTTTTTTAAATAAGTGATTTGTCCCTGAAAACGGTGAAATCAGAGCTGATGGCCAATCTGAGGCAGAGCCCCATTATCATGTAAAGATTATCTCATTAGTGGCGAGATATCTGGGATTGAAACCTATGACAAGCAAGATGAACACTAATATATTCACTATTTGGTCCAATATTTCACAGATAAAGTGAATTCATGGTGAGCAACAACATAGCTTCATGTCTAGCTTACAATAATAATAAAAAAGTAAAACTAGAGAAGATTGTGTTTCACTTTATGCAGACATATGAGAAATTGAGGCAGCCCACACTGGTTATTTGGTCCTTAAAGAGTCATAAACAAACACAAAACAAGATATGACAAAGTAACAAAGGAAAGAGTGAAGGGAAACAAAAATAGCATAGAGGTAGAGGAAGTTTTTGACATCATATCCAGCTTCCAGCAGTGGGCATTGTTTTGCATTATTGCACTGCAACGGACACACAGAAGAATGACAATCTTAAAACAAATCAAGCACACCCAACCCACAACACACATGTTCACATATATTAGGAAGAACAGGAGGCGATTACATCACTAGCATACTCTTTTAGAATTGAATAGATGAGGGAAGAGGCCGGATAGAGACTGCTCATTACAGTTTCATTAAAATAGGTTCAGATCATGCCCCTTTTCAAAATTGACAGGCAGTGGTGGAAGAACTATTTTTAAGTATTTTACAAGTATTTGGATTCAAATATACTTGAAGCACCGTAATTACAAGTACTCATTATGCAGAATGGACCATTTCAGATTCATATATATTATATCACTGAATTGCAATTAGTGATGCATAAATGTTTTAATTTGAATGTTGCAGCTGTTAACAGTGGAGCTAAATGTAGTTGCTTCATACACTGTTGGTTATCTTAACCTATATTAATATATCATAATTTCTTATTATATAAGTTATATTTTGTATCAATAATATAAATCTGCAAAGTAACTTAAGTTATCTAGCAAATGCAGTGGCGTAAAAAATGACAGTAGAAATATAAAGTAGCAGAAAGTGGAAATACTCAGGAAAAGTACTACAAACTTTGTACTAAGTAAAA
This sequence comes from Myoxocephalus aenaeus, assembly GCA_038501785.1. Taxonomy (NCBI): domain Eukaryota; kingdom Metazoa; phylum Chordata; class Actinopteri; order Perciformes; family Cottidae; genus Myoxocephalus; species Myoxocephalus aenaeus. The sequence goes on from JBAMJR010000116.1 coordinate 1,329,446, forward strand.
GTTACTTTCCACCACTGCTGACAAGTTGCTGACTTTCAGGTTGAACCCGCATATGCTGGTTGGAGCTGTTCACTGAGCATTTTTAGTAATTACCCAACTCTGGATACATTTGCTGCATAGTGGAGTCACTTGTTTAAACGACACAAAGATAATTTATCCAAAAGCTGAAGTTGTAGCAGATTTGTTGGCTACTAACCTAAACACAACTTAATTTTTGTGGACTTTATCCAAACCTCATCCCTCTATCTAATCCTGAGTGAAGGCCAAGTCTTGTAAGGCCTTAGAGAAGTAAAGGAGGACAGGAGTCTCATGATGGGCTACAATGACTTGGAAAAGATGTTTGGTGTGTTGAATCAGTAGGGCAGAACAGGGCAGTATCTTTTCTGAAGTTTTGGTTTTAAACATCAAATAAACTGGATGCAAATGGAATTTGCACTGAGCCATGTACTTAAAGTCTGGTGATTTACCTGATTAATAACCACTGAACCCCACCATCTGACTCCTTCGAATGATTATAAGTTTTCCTTATGGTCCACCTGGGATATGAGCTGACAGTGGCAGCAATAGCCTGATATATTTTACAATCAGTACCCGTGTTTGCATCACATTTCCAGCGTCACATTGTTGCCAACATGTAGTTAGCACTACACACAGATAGACCATGTAGTGTACTTCTCTAGATCTGCAGCACCAGGCCAGCAGCTGAGATGTTGTCTCCTCCACCTGCAGTTTGGTAAACCTCAGTGCACACCAGCACTGGGGCTACACAGATCTCGTAGTCGTCCTCATCCCAGCAGCTGACCGGCCTGGTCTCCTGCAGAGGGATACGCTGGCTGCCTTCCCTCCGGCTAATAGAGAAGGAGTCGTCCATGATGAGCCTCGCCTTGTTGGGGTCAATGTCATTAGAGCCACAGACATGGCGGTTAGCTGTGAGAGAGGCCTTGGCGGTGGCTGACATGGTGTTCTTCCACTGGGAGCCGCGTGTCACAATCATGGCCTGAAAGGCCAGCGTGTGGACATGGAGCCGAGTCAGCGGCTTAGCTTTAGTACCACTCGTGTCACTTTCTTCACTGCCATCCTTGGAGCGCTGGTTCACAATGCGATAGACCTCCCTCATCTGGTCAAGAACAGTAGCTACACGAGGGTTTGGGTCCGACAACACGGTGATGTTGGCGCCTTTAAGCAGGCTGAGCAAGTTGGGAAGCTCCTGTTCATTCATCCCTAAAGAGTCCGCCTGGGGAAAGCAGAACCCAGATGAGTGATTAAACTAAGGACGGCTCGTACTACAGTATACACCACCATGCAGACCACTACATGGACAATACTTAAGAATTATAATGACTATTTATAAAATGGGCCAGAAAGTAGTTATTTGAGTGGCCAGAACATACTGTATTTGTATACGCACTATGGTTTTGCAGTTATGTTTTCTCACTTTGAGTACTAAATGTTTTTTGTAATACAGCGAGACACTACTGAGCAAGACATTAAAACAAACCAATATAAAAATGTACACAATACAGCTGTTAAACAAACAATATTATATATACACACTGCCGGTCAAAGGTTTGGAGTCACCCGCCACAAAAGCTTGATCCACTACAGCTTTGTTCCGCTCTCAGCCACTACAGGATGGCTGAGAGGACTGCTCTGTGTTTGTCATGCTTTTAGGTTGTAGAAAGTGCTCTTCACAAATATATGTTATTTTCTATGAAAGGGTTTGTAAAAAAAGTTGTGCTTTGTACACGGAGAACAAAACGCTATACAACGGTTAAGAGAAAAAGATCCCTCTGAGGCACAGTTGAATAAGAATAGAAGGAATCACCAGTCATTGGTAAAATTAATTGGAAGCTTAGCATCAAAAAGTGCAGATATAAAAAGGAATAAGTTCCTTTTTCAAGTGCACATCAATGCCTGTAAAAAGATGGAATATTAACAGGTGTGTTAATATTAACAGCTATTCTTAAAACCCCACAATACAAATAGACGGTTAGTATAGGGTTAGCAGTATTGGATTGGATCAATGAATATCAGATGGACAAAATATGGACAAACAAAGCATAGTGTAAAACTATATAATCCCACCAGTGAGTAAACTGCAGAGGGCCCAAAATATTTAGAGCCCAAATGCAACATTGTGTTTCAAGAATGAGCTTGGGTCATTTATGCAAATTCAAAAACTACGGGTATTTGGAGGGAAATTGTTGCAACAGTATTCTCCCCTGACATGTAACACTTTGGGGACTTTGACTAAACACAAGTTGTATTCAAGTAATTCTTCTTCTTCTTTTTGGGCCAAAACTATTACAAATGTAAATAATACATTTAGTGTCTGAATTATACTTTTTGTCTCAATAATCATCATTGAAGCAGAGAAAAAACATCAACATACCAGGTGACCACAAACTTTTGACTGGCAGTGTGTGTGTGTGTGTGTGTGTGTGTGTTATATTTTTTTTTTTTTACAAATACAGTGTCTGTTAAGTTTTGTTTAGAGCAATATAAAACAACTGCCTTGTATTATTTGTCAGACATCTTGTACCTAACCATCACTACGTCACTCTTTTCCCCCTCTGTTTATGTAATTGTCCTAGTCCCCTTAATGTGAATGAATGTGTTCATTAATGTAACTGTTAAGTCATACTTACATGGGGAATGACATAGTGAAGTAGATCTTCCATTATACTCTCTTCTACAAAACTGGCCATCTCAAAATGGACTCCAATCAGTGGAGACGAGGAGGACAGGAGGTCCGACAGGCGGGAAAGGAGAGCGTCCCGCTCACCTGGAATGATGAAATGAACAGGTAAAAGAGAAGAGAAGAAATTCAGACAAACGGTAGCCAGATAATAAGGACAACAAGAAACAAATAGGCTGTGGAACAACAATGCGTACCTCACTCAATATCTTTTTTTTTCTCTTTGTTGCATTTTACTCACAATTTACTAATACATCTGAGGCCTTGTTAAGCCCTTAAAGCATAATTGGGAATAGTAGCACATCAACATGCTTTTCTAAAACCGGACAACTGACAAATGTTCAGCACGGTCCCATTTCAGTTGTGCGACACAAAGCAGCAGACACTACGGCTGGAGATTTCAAATCTGCAACTAATAAAAGGGCTGTCTCTTACCTTCCTGGAAGGGGAAGTTATCCATCATCTGCAGCCCACCCACCACCAGCAAATCTGGTTTGAAGTCTTGGAGTTTCTCAGCAAACTCTTCCATGGAGTCCAGGTAGGGGTTATGGTCATCGCTATGGACGATATATCTGCAGAAACAAACATTGTAGAGGCTAAGAAGTTATATGCATGTACATACACACTAAGAACACTTGGTTCAGTAACTCACAACATAAATTTCATAGTGGAAAAATGTATCTCTGGATTAAATACTCTTACATACATAGTTCACCTTAATGATCCCTAAATATTCTCAAAATATCTCCCAAATGCTCAACTAATAGATACCTGTTGGCTCGACGTGAGGTGTAGTGACCCCAGCTAGCACCAGATGGATACTCCAGGATCAGATGGATGTCTGGCTCCTCAACTATGTTACCTGCCACTGGAAAGACAGAGCTAGATTAGTACAGGAGCATGGAAGTGAAGGAGACGGGGTGATAAAACACGTAGAAGGCAGAGAGGGCAGAGGAGGTGGAGGTAGCAGTATGTGTCTTCATACCTGTAATGTGCTGGGACAGGACATCAGTAAAATCGGGGCTGAAACTTCCCCCTAGCAAAATATCACATCCCTCGGTTGCCATGCGACTAGCCATTACTGGGGCATTGCCACCTACTGCCCATCTGTTTCCAGGTAGGTCACGGGACGCTTCGACCAGCTCACTGAACAGGGTATCATTCAGCACAAAACGCCTGCAAAAAAAAGAAATAAGGCCAAACTAAGAGTGAAACAAAGTTAAAACTTGAAAGCCCCAACATCATTTATCTAAAACCTCTGCTTTTTGTCTTATATTGTAGTCATTTTATGCAATTTATAAAGCATTTGAATTGCCACTGTGTATGAAATGTGCTGTATAAATAACAAGAGACTGTCTTGCCATAGGATCACACCAGCCAGGGGCGTAAAGTAAGGGGGCAATGGCCCGTTTGCGCCCTTGCTCAGACCCCACCCATCATAAATACATGTATAAATATGGAAAAAGAAGAGAAACAGAAGTAGAAGCAAGGTGCACTGAATTAAATATGCCTACATGTGTGGTTTGACCTGGTCTACACAAACAATCATCTCTTCTGCACATTCCTTATACATTCTTTTCTTCTTCTGTTCTTTACAATCCCGAATTGCACAGAAAAAATAACTCTAAATACAGAGCAGAAAAATACCTGGTTTGTGTCTAATTGAGATTTGTAGACAACATTTGTTATTCTTATTAACTCTCACACACATATTCTCTTGCCCTTTCTGTCCATGATGATTTTATAAGCATGTTTAGATGCTTTTCCAGACCCCATGCATATGAAGAGAGTTCAACAGCATAAATACCCAATACTTTGGTAACTGACAAACATCAACAGCAACAAAGACCAAAAAATACAGATGAGCACTGACCAAATCAAGGTTTCTTATTATTACTTGGTAAATATATTTTGCTGATAAATATGTTGGCCAGAGGAAAGAACAGGACAGTGTATGGTTGCATTCATTTTTATGTATGTTCGTTATAAATAAACCACTTAACATTCATGGTGGCATACGAGTGTGTTTGTGAAAGAGCATGTGACGGAGACAGCGCGAGTCAGGAGCACAGTAGCCTGAGGCGTACAACAAAGAAACTGGTTTCAATCTTGGAACAATCCGTTTACTTGATGTTACTCTTCTGTATTCACTTTAAACACACACTTAGACACACCTTGTATGTAAACAGAAAAACTCAACTATCAAGTTATAGCATACAGAAGAATAAAGTAATCAACAATTTGTATGAGCACCTGTTCGCACACATGTGTATTTATGTTATTCTACTGTGAATTCAAGATTTATTAACTAGACTACAACTATCTAATGTCCCGCTCATAGTCACACAAACAACACTTACTCTGCAGCGGCTCCCGGTGCGAAGAAGTAGGCAAAGCTCTCAGCCAGCTGCACTTCATTTTCTATGTAGTCATGGTGTAGGGGCTGGTCTGTAGGAGGGAGGCCGATCTTATTAAGCAGGGTAACCCCATCCACTATCAGGTCAACACAACCTCCAAAACCTGTGGATGAGGGAGAAGGGCAGTGAGATAAAGACAAAGAGGGATACATTTGTGATAAAAAAATAAAATGAAAAATAAAAACACACCCAAAGACAGCTGTAGGACTTAAAATCTGGGAACAACAAGAAGGAGCAGATAAAGAGACGGCCTCCAGGGCCTGCCACCTCGCCTGGTCAAATGATCCAACACTTCGACACAGTTTCTGCTGTGGGATCAAACCTCATTAAACGCATAACTTTTCATCTACAAACAAGGCACACATGACGCACAACAACCACCTACCTGTTTGGCAACCAAATTAGATTTGAATATTTAACTTATTCTGACAGTAGCTTGACTTTGTTTGTGATTGCTGTTCAATGCTCTTCATGAGACAGTGGCCGTCTACATAGTTCTTCTGACAATTTGCTGAAGTGGTGTATAAGTATTGTGCTTTTGATTGAAAGTCAGTCAATTTAGAATATAATGTTTTTTTCTGTCCAACATTGTCTAGTGTTTGTGTGTTTTGTATGTAACCTGGTTACAAGTACATTTGCCTTTGGGATAATAAAGATACCTTGAACTTTTAAAAATATGTCTAATTCTAAATAACAACGATGAAACCGGTTTGACAACATGGCAGAGCCTGTTGTTGAACCGAGAAAAGGTTGAACAGATATGGTGATCACTTCTGTTATGCGATTGTAACAAGGCTCAAAGTACAGAGATTTAAGGATTAGCTCATGAGTAAAGACAGGGGTCTCACACGCTAATCATGTTTGCTAAAACCTGTCTGAAGCAGTTTGTCAGGTGAGGAATCCCATATTTTAATACTGCTAATCTATCTTCTCGGCGTCCGCAATTACAATGCAAGGTGAATACAAAATGCTTGTTGTGCTTTTCACTTGTGGCACAGCAGGCCTTTGCATCAGTTGTGGGTATGAGACTATGGAGCTGTTGCCTTTAAGCCAACGTGCAAACGCCATAACCAGGGCTTGACACTTACAAGACTGTTTTAACTACAGCAACAGTGGTTAGTGCATTCCAAGAAGTCAGCTTTCACCATTTTACCTGTATAGTTTAAAAATATACAGACGTGTCACACTAAGCTACAGTCTATAGTGACTCGTCCACTCTTCCCCCATCACTTATCTTTGCCCTTCATCTCTTCTCTACAGAGTCATATTGGTCTCTGCACTGAACTGACCTGTGGACTTAGATCTGTTGTGCCATCATGGTCTCTCACTTCCTCTTTTCCTTAACTAAGCTACACTCCTCTGTGTTGTTTATCTTCTTTTTTTTTGTAATCATTGGTTCAGATCTAATTTTTGGTCAGTCATTTGCTGACAAACCTCCTGATATTAACAGGAAATAAGCAAATGTGTAATCTGGCCGGGTTAATTTAGCTAGAGTTAATTTCAGGTCACAAAACAAAGTTTGACTTGTTATCGATTATATAGCCCCTAAAACAAGATGAAGCTAGGCAGCGCTAGCTAACGTTAGCTCGCTCCTCTTGCACTTACCGATCGCCACTTTCGGTTTGGCGACGTTATTCATCCCCACTTTCCCCTCCGCCCGCAGCAGAGAGGACAGGACGGTGTCCAGCCGGTCGTCCAGGACTGCGTCATGAGGTGACCGGAACCAGATAGCCAAAAAAACCACAAACAGGGACACGAGGGGCCCGTATTTCATCCACGAAACCCTGCCTTCTCCTTCCATCGCTCTTCTCCGTGTGAGTCTGACTCGCTCCGGTTGGTCACCCTGCGAATAACGAACGAGCAATGTGCGCGCGCTCGACCAGTAAAGAGCCGTGGGTTGGGTTGTGCGTTTGTTTTGCGAGCCGTAGTGTGCCGGAGTTCACTTAACTGGACGAATACTAAGCAGAATCGAGTTCTTCAGCTATTTATTTAAAATATCAACAGTTCAACCGTGTTTCAGCCTCTGTTAGGAACCGCTTTCTACATCTTTTTTGTAAAGGATGTTTCTTCAGTGTGTTTCGTTTTTACCCAAGCACCGCTTTCCAGGTTGCATATTGGTAGACGCCGGTATTAAAACAAACACTATTCTACTACGAAGGGGAGTGTTTGTTTTACTGACAACAAGGCGGAAGTGGCAAAGCTGTTTTTTTTCTTTGAACATTTTAACTTGAATGTTTTTGCTTCTAAGCGTTGTTTCCCAGTTAGTCCACAAAGTAGAAACAACGTTTCTAGTTAGTCTTGCTTACATAACAAAAGCTACATTGGTTACTGCTTTAGCATGAATGTTATAAATCAGTCTCTTTTATTACCTTTTGGATACAATTTTAGATGCAGCAGAAACCTACAATGTTACCACCACCACAGTAGTTTCTTTTATTTTTTATACTTGATATTTTATTTAGGCATTTTTACAGTTTAACAAACAAACAACCATCAAAAGTAAGAAGGAATATAAGGAATTAACCATGCATCTGGCCAAATGGGCCATAAAGAAAGAAAACAAATAAAAAATATTTAAGCAAGTAAAAATAAGAAAACAAAGCAATCAAACAACCATGCAACACTTCAAAAGCATCGTCAGTCAATCGTGTCAACCATAAATTCATTCCAACATACAGATATATTACACACATTTATATTCAAAGAGTTATATTCACAGGGTTTCATTAACTTAGTTTAAAACTTATATATATGGGGTTGCATCTTGATGAAACATAGTGCTTGTCTTTTTAAGAGATACTGAGCTTTTAGAGCCAACAAAATCCAGAAACACGTGAGGTTAGAGAGGGCGAGTCATCTGCCCATTTCCTTATTTTGACATATAGTTGGTCCATTTTGTCCATCTAGCTATGCATGTCTTTTCTCAGTCTCAGAAGGAGGGTCATTCTTTCCATCTCGTGGATTTAATTATTTCAGTCCAGTTTTCTGTTGAGGGTGGGTCGGTTTGTAACCATTTACGAGTGATTGCTTTTTTTGCTGCTACTGTTAATATTTTTAGGAGGTACCTGTCATTTCCTGTTATTTCTTCTGGTAGATCACCCAAATGAAGTGATTTGCATGTAAATTGGATCTGCTGCCCCAGAATATGTTGCATCATTGTCCAAGTGCTCTCCCAGAATATTTGTATTTTAGGGCAGCTCCAGAAGATATGATGGTGGTTCGCTGTCCCCACCCCACAATTTCTCCAGCATGTATGGTTTGTTGTAGTTAAGTAAGACTTCATTTTGGGGGTAATAAAGAAATGAACAAGGTTCTTCCAGCTGAATTCATGCCAGTACATAGAACAGGAAGTCGAGAACACGGTTTCACACATATTCTCTTATTGCTGACTGGGTATTTCACCACAGTAGTTTTTAATCACAACTAAGTATCCGTTCATCTATTACATCTTGACCCACGTTTTCTTGGTGAGTCAATCCCATCAGGCGTGCAACAGTCACATAAAATGCAACTTGATTTAAAATACCAACGTCTGTATTCATGAGTAAAAACACAAAATTGGAAACCATATTGTTTTATTTATTTCAGAACATAAAACAGTTATGTGGCGATATTTTGATCGATACAGGCAGACAATAAAAACATCCCATTGGCAACCATATATTTTTTAAGGAAAGTTCAATTTCTCAATTTTACTCAAAATTAAAAAAACACTGACAGGCACCAATCACAATGGGTACGTTCAAATCACCTAAGAAAAATTAAATGCACCTAAGCATTTAAAAAAAACATTTTACTCTTGTGCAACATTGCTATAAAAGATAAGGGAACAAGCCCTTGCAACAGCTCATTTGCAAAAAACACCTTCAATAAAACAATGCTGATTTTTGCTCAAGCACATACTCTATCTGCTAATAGATGAGGTGAAGGTTGCTCTTGAGTCTGTTGTCAAACATGCAATGTGTGCAAAGTGATTAGAGGGCTTTTTTTTTTTTTTAAAGGACTAAAAGCTGTTAAAAGAATTTGAGAGCCAGCATTTTGAGTGTGTTGCTCTCCAGTGATTAAGTAATAACACCGTAGCTCAAAACCTGTAAGAGAGAAATAGTGTCAGTAAGCCACAGACCTCGAGCTACATGAATACATTTGTACTTTTGTTGAGGATTTCAAGCCAATAGCTTCTCAGACTTGAAATGGGAGCTACTGGAGTGGTACAGCTACAGCTATGAGGCTTGATCACAAATACAAAGCCATGCATTCCAGTCAGGTTTATAACATTATACTAGGGAGGGTGCAACACAATGGCAGCGTTATACTGTATAGGCACACAGTAAACAAAAGTTTGTATGAGGCCAATACTTGCCCTTACATAGTTTTCTCTTACCTTAGAATCTATTTGGGAATCCCAGCCACAATCTCAGACTCAATACCACAGTGATCCGATCCTCGCAGGATCTTAAAGAACCCTGAAAAAAAAAAGAACAGACCAGAAGGCACTTTACATACATTACAAAAAAAGAATAGATTCAACCCAACATTAGCAATTGCTATTGTTAAGTATCAAATATGGAGATATTTTACTTGTGAGAACATATGGTATGTTTGTGTCTCATATTTAGAACGGCTGCTAGGCAACTTTGCATATTTTAACCTGATGCAGACAAGTATTCACATACATTATTTTTAAACATAGCAATAACACAAAAATAGTATTAGCTTAAAAGTACTTGGGTATCCAAGTTTTGGATGGGTATGAAAAGCGTGTGTGACACTGTCAGGTGTTGATTCAACAATGTGTTCAGTTGAGGCTGCATACATAAACATAAACTTTATTCGAATCGTCATATACATACAGGTACATCAAATTTGACATCTGCATTTCACCCATCCCACACATTTAGGAGCAATGAGCTGCTGTAAAGCGTCCGGGGAGAAACTTGGGGTTCGGTGTCTCGCTCAAAGACACTTCGACATGCGGACAGTAAGAGAATCAAACTGCTCATCCACTGAGCTGCAGCCGCCCGACTGTATTACATTGAAGGGATTCTGAATATTCCATGTCCTTCATACATATAAATAGGAGGGCTACTGTTTATGAACAGATACATATTATTATCGAGACTATTGGTGTATAAATGTTAGTTAAATTATATCAAATATGCATCTTTGCTCACCATTTTCACCCCAGTCAGTGTTCCAGGAATTGGCACAGAGCCAGTAGCGAACACCATCCTCCTCTCCCCAGCCCAGGATCTTGATGGCGTGGCCACCCAACGCAGACCCAGACACATGCTGATACACACCTGGAATTGCGAAGAAAAAAATAAGGTAGGAGGCAAGGAACATGATAGAGAGGAGGCAAGAGTTTCAGTTCAAGTGTGTGCGAGAGAAAGTTAGAAACACAATTTTCAAGAATCACTGAGCAAAATCTGCAGTCAGCGTTTAACCTGTTCTCAACAGGTTGCGGGTGTACAAGCACTCAGTATTCTGTGTGTTTGTACTACGTTCATGGTGCAGGTGTTCTTACCAGACTTGTACAGCACAAAGTCTTCATAGACGGTAAAGGCTCCCTCTACTGGGCCATTCTTGTATATCTCACTCTGAATCTCCTTCTCTTCTGACAGCACGCTGTAAGACGTTTTACCTGCAACACACTTTTGAGTTAGGAACCTGTGCCGAGAGAGAGAGAGTGTGTGTGTGTGTGTGTGTGTGTGTGTGTGTGTGTGTGTGTGTGTGTGTGTGTGTGTGCAAACACAGCTTTATTCAGAAGATTAGGGTTAGGCTCATTATAGGACAGAAACATACTGCTTGTAGGACATACTAGAGTGATTAATGGGACATGACTGGATCCAAAGGTAAACACTTAGTCTTTATCAAACATCTAATACATTTTATGAACGTGTAAGATACTTAGTTTAGATATATACACGTTAGTGATAGATAAATCAAGTTTTGACTATTGGTTCTAGATGTATTAATACTTATTAATAAATTGTCTGAGTAACCAGAATTTATTTTTTGTATGAATACAATATGATCTTACATATTTTATGATAATAAATCATGCTTCAACTGAGTCTGTTTATTATTCAAATAATTTCCATTTTGTGTTTCATACTGCTTTCATCAAATAACAGCCAAGCATTATAATACAATATATTATAGAAACATATTTTCTGGAGAAAAAAATGTATCAAAGAACCAGACAGTTAATACAGTTTAAATAGTATTTGATATATTAAATACTGGTGTGTATGAAAAGACAGCATGCTTAACTCTTATCCCTCCCACACAGGTATTTATGGAAGTTTATTTTTCTCCAGCTTTTCTTACCAAAGTGCTTGTCCACTTTGTAGCTGGGTGTGTATCCAGGTTCACACTGGAAGACGCACTGGGGTGTATCTCCACCCTCCCCAGAGCAGGAGTGTCTGCTGCCATTCACGTGGTGTTCACAGGGGGGGATGGTGTAGGGCCGACAACCTGCACGCACAAAGAGTAAGACACAAAGATCAGAATCGTACACACCACACAGATACCACTGCGGGAGTCTCACACACAAAACGTACCAATGTGGGAGTCATAGAGGCCGCCAGAGACCAGCCCCTCAGTGGTCCAGAAGTCCCAGGCAGCTGCAGGGTAGCCACCATTACAGCTAAATAGAGAGAACAAAAGTATGTCTTTTTTAATCCACTTTTACAAACAACCACTATGCACTCGGGAGGCATCTCAACCAATACAGATTCTGAAGCCTACCTCTTGCAGCTGTACTGTATCTTCTGATACCAATAACTGATTAATTAATAGCGCCTACTTTCTCCCTGGAATCATCTTGCTGTCACGTTACATCAAGGCCACTGTATTTCATATGGATCAGTTAAGTCATAGCCCGATTCACTTAATAAGGTCAGTTTCGCCGCAGATACTAATTCTGTGTATTGACTCGGTGCATTCCTCTACATTATCAGACTTCTATCTTCCTATCAGGTCATTAATGGAGCGCTTGTATTGAGTTAATTCATTGTCTCCTCCCATTAAATACCAAGTAATTCAAATTTCAAAACTTTTTGTTTGGTATTGATATGGTACGGGCCACATAAAGGAGTGAAACTTTTCCCATGATGGCGTTTGCACGTTGGCTTAAAGGCGTGAAACTTTTCCCATATTACTGCCTCTCACCCCATGCCACAGCTCTCGCAGCAGGACAGCAGATCCTCCGAGGAGATCTCCACGCTGACCTTGGCATTGCTGTGGATACACACTCGGTCAGAGATGGCCTCTGCAGCACCAAATGCCTGTGGGCAGAAAAAAACAAGACATGACACAGACACACTCACACAATTTATGGGGAGATTTCATTATCAGATTGTAAGCCCTTCAAAGCATGTTAATGACTTAACAGCTGGAAAACGTGAATGTCAACCACAATCAAAATTCACAATCATATGAAAAATGTCCTCGATCAAGTGTCTTTGCGGAATGCGGGTGCAAAAAAATCCCATTAAAACTACAATAAATGGCGGACTGTGCAAGAAGTAATATGCCATGCAAATGAAAGGGCACTTCGACATATTAAAAAAACTCTTGTACACTTAATACTTGTGTGCTATTGGTTAAGATACCCTGCCCTAGAAAATCTGAATCAAAAATAAATGTGGCCACATCTTTTGAACAGTTGAGTTTTTATCTCACCCAGCAGGATCCACAGGAGCCCTGGTCTCTGATCTCCTTCAGAGTGGGACAATTGGGCCACTGCTCTCTGGAGTCAAAGTTTGTAGGCAGCTTCATCTCTCCAGCATACTGAACGCTGCAGAGTAAAAAAGTGTTATGGAGTATTACTGTGCGCCATTACAGCTTACAATTGCAGTGTAGGCCGACTTGATGGATATTCCATTTTGTAGTGGGCATGTGAGGAGTAGAGTTTTGGTCCATGACACTGAAACCACTGCTTGTGTTTGTATATACAAATGTACATGGTGCATATATAATTAGGGGATGTACAGCAGAGCAAATACTGCTATTGATATTGTAGGGTTTTTAGAACTTGGGTTGTCACAATTGGACTTGTACAGTGTGAGGTTTATTGTACATTACAAATGCATGAAATATGATAATTAATAAGGGATATTATTATGAAGAATGTGTAATTGTATGAATATGAGGGTCACATGGACTGTACTGAGAGTGCAGAGGCTCGTTGGTCTTTGGGAGGATGAATGTAACAGATAGAACTGAATAACAATTCCTTAGGTAAAATATGGTGTTAGTAAACACAGGAGGGCGGAGTGAGGACTTCAGGTACCGGAAAACAGGAATGTTATGGAGCCATCTTCAAACCCTGCGCCAAAGAGAGACTCCGCCCCTGTGGGACTTTTAGCCAATCGCATGCCGTAGAACTAACCAATGAGTGGCCTTAAGCTCGGTGAATGAGACCTATACCTAAGAGATGCGAAAGAAGAGCGGCCTCTTTGGTTGGCCCCACGGGACTGGACAAGACCTGCGGTCGGGAGTCCGCTGATGAGGAGGAACCCGATCGACATGCATAAGCTGTTTTTGTGATCATTCCTTTATTAAATACTTAATCATAACTCATCGACTCCTGGACCCCTTACTCCTCATGACCACCCGAGAGTTTCCAAGAACTCAACAATATGCTAGCATAATGAAATACTAATCTAAAGTGACTCACATGACTGGCAGCTTCGGTCCTTTCAGCATCGTACCGCAGAGTCTCTTGACATAACTGTAGTCGACATTATGGAAGTTGTGGCCAGCCTGCGAGAGAGGAGGGAGATTAAGTCAAATTGAACTGCTCCCAAGCTGGAAAAAACAAAAACAACTAAAAACTCACCTTCCAAGTAGTGTTGACCTTATTGATGTAGTTGACCATCTCACTGGACAGTGGTTTGAGGCGGGGTCTGGCCAGGCTCACCGACAAGCTGGCAGCCAATAACAGAAAGGCTGAACGCCACATTTTGCCTGAAAAATACAAAATTAAGAGGACAAGTTTATTTGTTTGTTGTACATATTTAGCTATCGTTATCTAATTGCATACATGCTGATTCAGTCACTAAACCGTACCATGATCATGGGACCCTGAATGTATTTTGATTTTACCTATATTATATGCATGCTATATACAGCTGCAGCTAACGGTGCTACGAGCTCAAACTACAACAAAGTGCTGACAGAGCTCAGAATGTTTATCGGACGGGGAAACCTCAGGGTGGGCACTACGCCGTGAGCTAGTGAGCTAGCCACGGCCGTGAGCTAGCCAGTGGGGCACACTCACAAGCATAAGTATGCCCTAAAAGCATGAGCGGCTAACCTGGCTATGTTAATAAAACGAGGATTACAACACAAACAGAGGAAGGGCAAATTCATTCTCAGCTAGAAAAAAACAGTGGTACTTAATAACCACAAATGACTGTACATAAAGTAGTCTAGGTTGGAAATCTTATTGAAAACACAGAACCAAAGTGAGACAGTGTGACAGTGTGTGAGTAAATTAATTGAGTAATGTGGAGAAAGTCTTCCACTTAAATAAATACAAGCCTGAGACAATGCAATGATATGCTTGAACACACACACACACACACACACACACACACACACACACACACACACACACACACACACACACACACACACACACACACACACACACACACACTTCTGAAACTTGAGCCCTGGAACTGAAAGCTGAATAACTAAAAAACATTCACAGTTGACTAGACGTTGAGACTCTGGTTGCAGATACAAGTGGAACATTGGAACAGTGGAAAACCTCTTATCCTCAGTCATGCTCGTCACAGACCTCTCAAGTGGTTAAACACGCTACATAAGCAGGACGCACACGCACAACAAGCATGTCCTGTGATTTCAACCAATAACTTAGATGTATATCTACATGACCTTTCTATACTAGATTGACTGGGTTTCAGTTAAAAAAGGGCAAATAATAAAACGTCCTCCTCATATTTCCGCCATGCTGCAGAAAACACCCCCAACAAATGCAAATGTATGCACTCTTCCAGTTTTTAGATACAATCTAAGTTTGCTTTCGAATGGTACACAAGACCACTTTATCGGAGGTGAAATGCACTGGTCAGAGTTGATATCAGCTGCAGACAAGAGCCCATTATAGATCATAACGTAACCCATTAGATAGAGGCATTGGTTGTATAAGCAGGATGCTCCAATTCCAGAAAAATCAATTATAGTGCAGACACTGTGCTTCTTTATAAACCTGATAGGATGAACTAACATGCAGCTTCAACCTTTATTTTATAAAAGGACCAGGAGTGGAGCACAAACAGCTTTTTACAAAAAAAGACCGGAAATGTTAATTTGTCTTTTTCCATTCAGATATTCTTTTTTTTTTTTTTTTTACCGGGTTGTGTTCCAAGCAAGATGAGCAAACACTGATTTTGAATGAGTCTGTTGACAAACACAACTTTACATGGGCTTTTGTAGGAGCTTAATAGACTTCTACACAGTCGGTGCATACATTGGCACACTGCCGCACAGATTTTCCCTGAAGAACAAGGGCCTGTCTTATTAACCTGTAAGTCTGCACACCTGTTTAGGCACGAGTGTTTCTATTACAGAGAAAGCAGAAGAGTAATCTCAGGTGTGTCTGAGAGAGCGAGGAACAGAGAAAATATGAATTTCAATGAAACTGGTTTGATATCACATGACTGAGACCAATGAAGTATAATGAGGAAATAGTACGGGGAAGTAAGACCAGAAAATTCCCCTTTCCAAAATGACGACTCGACATACTCCAACCACTTTAAAATCTAAACCAGGTTCTTATGAGTAGTACACTTTCTTAAATACCATTTTTCTTGCATTATTTCAGATTATGTAATGCAACAAAAATGGGACAGTAGTGACTACATTGGCTGCGTGTGCTGTAAACAGCTTATATATGATTTATATCGCTGTGAACCATCTACATGTTGTGTTACCAGGTGAAACATTTGGACACCCAGACCAACAAATTCACATTAAATGACAAGTTTATTTGTTCAGTTTGTGGTTCAACCACACATGCAGAAAAGTGCCTTGTAGCTGAAACAATGATTTGGATGTGATTTGGGGGAAGTGAACCGTCAGTCTGCTGACCTGCATAAAACCTATCAGTCTCATGTAAATTACTTTCAACACAGTTACCACAGAGCAAGACTCACAACGGCTACATTAACTTGCTGAGTCACAGTGGAGGGCGGTGTGGCATTTATTTGAAAGCACTCTTGAGTCTCAAATATATCAAATTCTCTGAAACAAAAACAGCCTCGCTTCAAGTTTGATGACTTTTAACCAAGATTGTTTTAAAAGGTGAAGGGGTGTGACATTTATTCCCCTTATGTGGGAGATTTAAGATCAAAACAGAAATGGATGAGTCAGTGTCAAAGTGTCAAAGCCTACAACATTGGGTTGAAGTGGCCTTCAGAAATTTTGTTCAGCGAGCTACTTCATCTTATTTATATATTATCGTGTTGTTTTTCCACATCTAAACTAAATATTTAGTAGTATAGGTACCTATGAAACAATACTGTACTGTAGGTCGGACAAAACAATAATGTAATAATGCTGTAATGTTCCTTCTCTTACAATATTAATTGCTGTGTCTCCCGGACAAAGAACTGAACCAAATGTTAAGGTGTTGTACTAGTAAAGAATGTCTTAAACATATAACAAGTAAAACCCACAACGATTCAAAACACAATCTGATGAATCTGGTTTGTTTGTTCTCTGTCTATTTATGTTGTACTCTGTCACAATGCTGAGGGTCTGCTGACAGGAAGGGGGGCTTTTGTGGATTTACACAATAGTATAAAAGGTCCACATCACTTTTGTGGTTGGTGTACAGTCTGGTTGGAAATTGTGTCGTTAAGTCTCCAATATATTCCTGCATATTCAGCTTTACTTCATCCCTGGTGTCTGCTGTGTCACCGACATGGCTATACCTGTGTGAACAAGTCTCCTTTCTTTTCTTTCGTTAAAGCAGAGGACAGAATGGCGGCCTCAGCTCTCATAAACACCTACAGTAGTTTCACTTTCCATTTCCATGTTGTATCAATGTGCTTGGCGGCCCAGTGTTAAGTTTCATGCTAATTTTAACTTCAGGTTTTAAGTTACTTTCTTTCTTTACTATGAGCTTCTGCCTACACCGGATTTAACTGAACATTTCGATGTGTCCTAATAATTAATTATGGAATTAATTACACGAGTGTTTGGACAAATAAGCCCCAGCAGCTTTTATCTCATCACCTCTAACCATGAAGCCTAAAATAAATCAGGCAGTCGAAAACAACAACCACGATGTGAGCAATGGAAACAAACTGGACTTACATTGCTTTTCTTTTTGTATAAACAATGAGTCACTACTGAGTCCAAAACTACTAAATGAAAATAAGGTGTCGTGTATTCTCTTCTAGTTTACGTGAAGTGAAACAGTCAGCTAGCTAAGTTAACGTTAACGTGAGCTGTTAACTGTTAACGTTCCGTGTAAACAACCTTTAAAATAAATAATTTACCTGTAGTTCGTTAGTCAGCTGTAGGTGTGAATATAAAATCTTCAGCCCCTGGTTCTCCGTCTGGCCGTCACTGGTCCAACAACCTGAGAAACGCTGCTCCTCTTCATTTATCCATCGGCCCACGTGACCCGGTCACGTGAACACAGCTCATGTGATCGGGAACGACACCAAAACCGGAACCCCCACCCGACCTCACTCCTCCTTTATTGTTCCAGTCTCTGGGTGTTGGTTTGTAAGATTGGGAACGTTTTCTTTTTCAGACAAATATTGAAAGTACACCAACGACGAGAGAGTGGGACCAATGAGTGGGACGCAGTAGATCTGCACTACTTCACACTGACTAGGTGGTACTGAAACTCACCCTCATTGTATGAAATCCTATAATCTATTCTATCTATTCCCCCTCCCCCACATTACTATTATTATTTTAAACTGTGTTTTCAGTTATCATTTTAAGCTTTATTTCTCATTATTATCATTGAAATGGGCTTTTGATATAATAGTGTAATTCATTAATATCAAAGTATCTTGTTCTTACTCTTATCATAACAGGAAAGGAAGCATTGAGTGTGCTGCAACAATAATTCTCAAGTGTAAGTACTGCAATCAAAATTGTATGAATTAAATGTATTGCAAACATAGGATCTAAATGTCATGGATGACTGAGACAGCAAACCCCAGATATAGTTTCTACCAGTTGTGTGACATCTGCTAATAGGGTGTTCTAATAATATTTTCAGACATAAAGTTGAACAAGTAATGACAAGAGATCATGACATGAAGCATAATTCGGAGGACCTTTTTTCATGATGCATGACATTAATTTATGCGTATGGTGGTATTTTAACACATTTCATCTATCTGTGACTTTATTTGTATTTTTAACTGATGGTGACAGATCACTGACCATAGAGAACATGTTGATTGTTCGGCAGCTTTCTCTTCCTTTTATTTGTCTGTCATCTGACTTTCAATGTGATAAATAGGGAAAAATACTGTAAAAAGAGCACACGCACATTAATCATTGCCAAGAAAGTTGCATAAGAGCAGATCCTCCTTTTGAAGTTAAAGGACCAACAACACTCTCTCTTATTTAACCAGGTGAACATCACAATCTTCTTTTAATCCAATTACACTATTATTTAACTTAATGAAGTTAAATGCGTGGCATTTGGTTCATGGGAATGTGCATATAACATCCCTGCTCGGTAATATTGTGATATACATACTACATTACTCTGTTTTCTGTCTTCTCTGTTCTGCATAAATCCCTTTATAATAATATTTTGAATTTATATAGTTTTACTAATGTATGTATTACCAGTTGCACATATAAGTTTAAAGCTTAAACTATTTTTAATTTGTGATTAACAAGGTTTTTGTTTTGTTTTCTATTGTGAGTGTATTTGTTGCCCTGGCTGGTGAGCTGCTGAATATAATTTCCTTGCAGGAATAAATAAAGTTGGAATGGATTGATTGAATTAAAGCACAATATCAACTATGATAATGGCAGCATTAAGGGGATTTCTGCTTTATTACATGATCTTGGTTAAAGGTTAAGGCCTTCATTGTCAGCTAATATTATGCTGACATGCTGCAAATATTCTATTATAATTTATGTATAATAAATGTGGTGCCATTTAGTGAACTAGAAATACTTTACACAACATACCAAAGAGTTTAAGGAATAGTTGTTAATGCCCCATAACCTCCATCCAGCCCTGTGTTACTGTAAACAACATTATGTTCATTTCAAAAGATGAACTAGCCATTGTACTGTGAATATACTCAATGTACAATGTATTCATTACTGTCTGATTTACACTGTTATTATGCATTTCCACTTGTCTAAAGCTCACAACAAAGTTAAAAGATCACTGACTGTAAATTAATTCCGGGTGATCAATACAACAAAGCAATCTGAGCGTTGATCATGACTAATGATTTTATTTTGTCACATCAATAGCACAGTAATTGACTCACTATTACCAACCACAGTTGCTCTGTGCATGTTGATAAATGCATGTTGCCGTCCAGTGACTAAGTGACGTTACACTCAATCAGCAAAGTAATTTCGCTGAAACTTCCGCACAAAACCTTGAATACTGCACCATAGCTGTTCACACATTTCATAACAGTAAATGTGACCAGATAAATAAAATAAAAAATAAAAAAAAATTGACAAATTAGAAACACAAGTGAATATTATCATACACATCAGGTACACAAAGCAAAGCATATTGTTTTAGTGTAAAGCAACACACACATAATACAAGCATGGCAGCTGAAACTGTCTCTACAAGGCAAAGCGCTGATTCATGATGATCAAGCCAAGGCATCGTTTGCAGTCTAAAGCGTGTGCGTAGATATCTTGTAATCAGTGCACTAATATACATCTCATTAGCTGGCTTATTGCTTTTGCGTTGACATACATTCTAGCATGTGTTTACTATTGTAATGTGTGTGTGTGTGTGTGTGTGTGTGTGTGTGTGTGTGTGTGTGTGTGTGTGTGTGTGTGTGTGTGTGTGTGTGTGTGTGTGTGTAGTTACAGTGAGTTTTCTTTCTCTCAAGGAATAGATACAATTCTCTGGATGAATGAGTAACATGCAGTGTCTCTTGACTTTATCTATCAGCAGGTACTGTATGTGGTTTGACACAGTTTGAGAGAGTATGTTTTTCTCAAAGTGCTGCACATGTTTTATCACCAAACATTTAACTGGTCGTTTCAGATATAGACCATACTTTATAATTGTATTTCTTTAGAAAGAAAGAAAATTAAATAACATAGCAAAGACAAATATAGATGGAAGACTGGTATTCTATGATTACAATCAGATTTCACTTAATTAAATAAATAAATAATATTCATAACATTTCATAATACTGGCATTGACCAAACTCATAGTAGCACATTATACCCAGGATTTACCTTTATGCAATTTGTATATTATGGTTTCCCTCCTTCTGGTAGCTACATTATGAAAAATGTTTTATACAGTTAAACAAGAGTTTTCAGTCATACAGTAAGCAATTACATGTTCTCACTGAGACATAAAAATAAAAGAAAATCAGTTTTGTCACTTGGATATTCAGTTTTGCTGAGGTAGGAGGTTCAACTAAAGAATAGGCGGAAGGACTAGGTATATATGTGAGTATGGCAGGCTGTACAAGAGAGTACCAAAGACATTTAGAGTGATTAACTATTCATTTAAGACTATTTACAAATTAGATTTCAACCTTTATGTTTACTGAGCTGGATTGTCTGCATATGAGGAAGTTGTTTCTTTTTTAACACAAAAATGTAATGGTTACATTTTCCTCCACAGAAAGTAAAATATACCTTGATATTCCTTTTTTTTTTTTAAAGCAGCTGGGTTTAGGCATCATTTCTGCACAATTGATGACATTCTTTTTCACATGTGCATGTTTAACTTTGCCAACAACAGCTGGCTTGCTGTGTGCTCTTCAATAAAAGCAACCAGTAATTGGACGGCAAAAATCCAAAATAATGCTAAATGCTAATTATTAGAGTAGCGGACAAGAATGCCAAATTTAACAATTACTTTTGGGAACACACAAATATAAATCACAACAAGCCTATAAATGTAATGCTTAGTCAGAAAAAAACACCATGGGACAACTTCCATCCCAGCACATAAAGGTCGGTTATAGCAACTCACTTTAACAGTATACAGAACTGCTGCTACTGCAGTTAATTAGCTTCTATCATATATTGTATTTTATCATCATTTGTACACTTCATCAATAACAAAAAAAAACTACATTTGATTGTCAGAGGTGTTCAATGTTACCTCCTCTCTGTTAGAGTCAAGAACAGACTCAGTTATGTCCTGCACAATTTCTCTGTTTGCTGTATTTCATCTTTTCTGCGTCACTAAAATTACAAGTTTAATTTGGTCTCTTATATGCAATTTCTTGGAAAGGGGCAAATGGGGTAATTGTCCAAAATTATGGAAACATTGTTACTTATTTAGAGATCATCATTAAGTTATAATATAACACATAATATATAACACATAAAATATAAGTTTTGATGTCAAATATCTGATCATTAAAATAGACAATAAAAAAAAATCGGACAAATGAAATGAAATGCATGTAACAATAGAAACATCATCTGATTTTCCTCGACGTCTCCTCGTGTTGTAATCATAGTGTAGTCTACAGATTATCATGCTACTTTAGCTGCACATTTTCTGCTGTAAAGTGCCCACTGACATTATTGCAGTTACAATTACCAAAGGAAAGCAGAGCATATACTTTATAAAATGATAATCCCTCCAACCTCTGCTTTTTATCATTTGCTTATGTGATAGTTTCTTGAAAATATCAATTACCGATGGTAAATACGAGCTCTGTCTATTTGTATGTGTCAGTAATGTGATGTGAAAACTGTAGGGGATATTCAACATTATCTCAAGGTTTTGTGAACAAAAAACAAAACAAAAAAAATAAGCTTTTGAAAGTCTCACAAACATCAATGCATGCTTGTATTTGCATTAAGTCTGGACTATTTGTATATATTATCACAAATTATTGGTTTCATTGTGTCAGACTCACAAAAGTAAAAAAAGAAAAAACGACTGATCGAGTGGCGTTACAAGAGAGTGTGTTAGGTGTTTGTAAACTGGTTAAAACCTGGTTCATTTTGACAATTCTTTGCATTGATTCACATGATTGTTAAATATTGTTATCTATAGTGTATTGTGTTTTTTTTTCTCCATCAAATGGTTATAAAGAACTGGAAAAAAATCCCCCAATTTAGACTGCTTGATTCCCCTGGTACTGTATGTACATGTCTGTCACTCCTAACTCTCTTGGTGGCCTTGGCAGGAAGCAGACAACCACGTGCCTCACCTGACACACAAAAATGTGCCAGATGCTTTCCTTTCGTCCTTTCAAAGTAGCATGCGAGGATTGCCAGGAGGCACTCCAAACAACCAGGAGTTGGTTGTGCAGCAACATGGACATGGCCCATATCTGGATTTCTTACCATAAACACTGCTAAATGTGTTGATAAGAATGTACAGCAAGGTCAAAACAAATTAAGGATTGAGCCAATATCCCTGCAGTGGTTGGCAAGTGTGCTACCTATGCTTCCTAACTTTCTGCTAATTTAACCCGTGTATCTGCATGTCAGAGAAAAACAAAAATAATAATTTATATTGAGTATCCTTGTATGACTGAGCTGAAAAGACCCATTATTTCCCCACCAAGCTTTCCCTAAATTAGTTAATGCATTGATTAATGTAAATCCTTAACCGCTAAACAAAAAACAAAAATCACTGCCCACCCAGTTGTTCTTCCCCTTTACCCCACATGCTCCTTATACCATCCTCTCCCTACTGCCCACAAACTGGACCATCTGTTTGCGAGCGTGGGAGAGGACTGGAGTGAGTGGAATGATTGCAGTACCGGGTGTGGTAGCACCAGGAGTGGTAGCACCAGGAGTGGTAGCACCAGGAGTAGAAGCACCAGGAGTAGACACACTAGGAGTTCCAGGAGTTCCAGGAGTTGAAGCAGCAGATATTGAAGCTCCAGGCGTAGAAGCAGCAGGGGTCGACTCACCAGGGGTCCCACCTGGAGTGGGGCCTGGTGTTGTACCAGGAGTGGCAGGGATGATAACAACAGGGGACGGACCTGGACTTTCTGCCCAAGCTCGAGGCTCCAGGCGTGGGGTGGATGCGATAAAGCGAGCCTCTCTGATCCGGTAGGGACTTCTGTAGGTGGAGATAGGCGACAACTCAGAGCCCCAGCCAAGATAGCTCCCACTGGAGGGAGACTGTGCATCCGTGCTGAAGTAAAGTGTAGTGCTGGACTCTCCAGGGAGTGAGGGTTTTTTCTCCGGGGAACCAATCAGGAGAGGGGAACGGCGTTCAGGTGACCAGCCGGGAGTCTTGATGTCCAGCGAACCTACGGAGGACGAGGCTCCGGTCAGGGATGCAGCGTTGCTATCGATGTGGTGGAGGCTGCCTGGTTGCAGTGGAGATGAAGGTGTTGGTGAACCGTAAGCAGCACTCTGAAACTCATCATCACCTTTGAAAATTAAATGAAAAGGTAAAGTGTGTTTAAAACAGAACACATCTCCTAATACCATCCTTGAGGTACTATGACTACAAATGATGTGTATTACAACATTTAAGGGAATACAAATAATTTGCTTGAATGCTTACCAATAATCTACACTGAGTTTCCTTTAGCAAAGATTGAATATAACAACATCTATGCCACTTGTATTAACATTTCATAGTTAAGATTAAAAGATTAGGTCAAGTAGTAATGGTATGTTCAGTGTGTGTGTGTGTGTGTGTGTGTGTGTGTGTGTGTGTGTGTGTGTGTGTGTGTGTGTGTGTGTGTCTGTGTGTGTGTGTGTGTGTGTGTGTGTGTGTGTGTGCACTCAGTGACCAGAAAGTGCATATATTTGTGTCGCTGCATAAACACCTTTGTGCAACAGCAACACCTTTTGCACACTTACTTTGCATTTGAATAAATTCCTCAAATTACTAAATTTAAAGCGGCTACAATCAATATTTATATATTAACAATCGTTGCAACTACTTGTCTGTTTTCATCGGAAAAGCTCTTAAAACCCCACTGTACACTACCAGTGCAGCATTAAACAGCAGACAGACGCAGTTAAAGACTAGATGGTGAACACAGTAGAGCATTTATGGAAGTGAATATTAGACTTATATTCTTTAATGAATGCTAGTGTTGCTCCATGTATGCTAGATTTATAAATTCACATTTAAGGTTTAAAGTGTGATCTTACAAATAGTATTGATCCTAGATACCACAATCTGTTGTGCTCTCTGGGTATTCAAACAAAGCCAAATTTGTGGTAGTAACCTTGTAACAAACCATTTCCATGCTCACTGAATGTCATAAGTGTGTGAACCAGCAGGGTTCAGTGTTTATAAGGAATCCAACCTTTCTCTGAATGTTGGGCGCTGGACATTTCTTCTGCGCTCTCTTCAAAAATGACCTCCTGGACTGGGATGATCTCTGGAAAACTTCTAAAATCCTGGATTGTTGTGGGTGGAGCTTTTCTAACTGGTCTGGCCACTACACTGGAGGGAGCTGGCTTTGGTGGCTGGACCACCTCTCTCACCTGGGAACGAGACAGACAGCTGAGCCTCAGACTGCAGACTGCAGACGGACAAACTGCAACGTAGGTGATCATAATAGCGTCTTTAAAAAAATGGCAAAACGTTTTTGTTTGTAGAAAAATGTGCCAATATTTGTGGAGTCTATGTGTTGCTTTTAGCTCATCTGTCTCCATTTTTAAATCCTACACATTGTGGCTTCAAGTATACATTTACTGTAGTAGTTCATATAAAGATCTTGCCTGTGGAGCCTGGGTCACCTGTGGTGGAGCTGGTTGAGGAGCTGGTTGGGAGATCTGAGGAACCTGCGGCTGAATAAGTGGACCCTGACAAATCCCAGCACAAATAAGAATTAACCCTCTTAAATATATATAATAACATCAAACTTTAAGCTGCATGCAAGGAAGGACAGGTTTAGGAAGTAGACATTCAATCTCTCCTCTGAAACTAATAGTAAAGGAACTTTTACTATACTTGCTACTGTATATATATACTATACTACGATAATCTTTTTTTTTGAAGATCGAGTTGCAGGAAGTTTCACTACTAAAACCAATAGCTCTTCTAAGCAAGACATTCAACAACAAGAATGCAACAAACCCGAAGAACATGAGGTTCATCAGGGGAGTGAACTTCTTCAGACAGACCCATCAGTCCGGCAAGCCCCCCCTCGCCATACGACGACCAGATGTTTGTTACATCCCCCGTCTTCATGGCCAAGCGAATCAGCAACCAGTGGTGATGTTTCCATCCCTCCCATTGGATAGGGAGATCCATGAGGGTCCCACCTCCTGATTAGATGAACAACCATAGTCTTTATGATAAATAGAGAGAGACAGACATACAGACAGACAGATAGACAGATAGAGAGATAGACAAACAGATCTTTAACAAACCAGACAGTGTTGCATGGCGATGGAAAGTGGGTGTAACTTTCTCCTCCAGTGACAGTGTAGATCCACGCTCCGTGCAGGCACCACCTATCCCCCTGTGGCGAATACTCTGGAAAATCTCAAAGGACTTTGGATGGAGGAAACGATAGTACAGCACCAATGCTATCACTCCTAGATAGAGAGAGGGACAAGTACATAGAAAAACAGGTCTTTTAATGGAGGTGTGCAAGAGTGTGTAAAAGTTATTAGAACTCAAAAGAAAACAAGATGGCCCCTCGATGCCATTTAGCATAACAGCCACAGATACTGGATTCAAAAAAAAATTGGTCAGAGCATTTTAATTATTGATCAGATTGATTAGAATTTCAACAAACATAACAAAAAATGTTTCTTAAAAATATTACCAACTATAGCTTTAACATCAACTTGTTAGCATCTTCAGTGTGAGCATGTTAGCATGCCCACATTAGCATTTAGCTCAAAGCACAGCTTTGTACAGCCTCGCAGAGCTGCTAGCATGTTGATCGACTCTTAGTCTTGTTATACAGTGTAGTTGTGTGTCTTACCAATGAGGAAGCTAGAGAAGACTGTAGCTGGGATCCCCACAGTGTCCCAGGACACCATTGTAAACAACCACGAGGAGGCCAGAAGAAGAAAAGTGTTTTCTAAGAACATGGCCTGAAGAAGAATGAACAGAAATAGAGGAAGGTGGTTAAATTTTTCACATTTAACTTTTAATTTTGTTTGTTTTTTATTCAGTTTATCTGACTTTGATTTAACTAGTGTGTTTGAGACTACTTAGATTCAATTGCATTGTCATCTTATGTCAGATAAGCCATTTGGTGAACACCTTTATGCAATACATGTTTTCAGCACTTGGATTGGCTCATAAATTAACTCATGCCTGTAATGTGACTCATAGTTTCTCAAAATTACATTTTCTACAATAAAATTAATTTGCGGATTGGGATTTGTTACCAATGAAATTCAAAGGATAGACTGTATTTACACACACTTACCAGGTAGAACACCACCATGCGGTATCTGGATTGACCGTACTTCACATTGAGGAAAAAGAAGATGTGAATGGCTCCCAGAACAAAATTGAAGAGTCTCCATCGACTTGTAGAACGTATAATGTCGGTCTGCTGTGACACCATCCAGAAAGTTGTACCCAGCCAGTGCACACCTGACACACACACACGCACACGCACACACAACTAATTAAATATTCCACTATCAATATATAAACACCATAATACAGGCAACCTGAGCAGACGAGGAGGACCACAACAAGGTGTCCTCACCAAGACTCACCCAACAATATTTAAATGTCTTTTGCTGAAAAAATAGACCACTCACATCCTTCCCCAGGAGGAATATAAAATGTTTGTCAGGTTAAAAAAAATAGGAGCTTGGGGATGAAGACTAGGCACTACCAGACTTACCAATGACTCCCAGGATCCACTGTTTGAAGATACGTGTGAAGAGCATGATAACAGCCAATCGAGATCCCAACATACTGACCTGCAGGCAGAGAAAATATGCCTGTCACACAAACAAAGCCAAATATGTCACCCATTAAATTGAGACTGTTACATTGAGGGTGTATGTGCATATTGGCGTTCATAAGGTTGTGTAAATATGCCCACCCTCCACAGAAGTCGACAGAGAATGGCAGCGGGGGTCATTTGTACGTGTCCTGGTCTGATGAGTAAACAGGCTCTGGCGTAGAGGACCAAGGCCCAGGACAGAGATAACAAACACACCACAAAACACACTGAGGCTGGAAGGCAGAGGAGGGAGGAAGAAGGCGGAGAGGAGAAGAAATGTGAATACTGTGATACATTGTAATGCTATCCTGTACATCAGATGAATGTCTGCTGCACACAAACACTGGAAATAGATGGTAGAGAAATTGGTTACATTTTAAGCTGAACTACTTTTTGGCCACTTACAGGAAACAGAACAATCAGAAAATAAAACATCTAACATATTATTGCCTATAAAGTTGTTATGGCCAACGTGTAAAAAACGTGTAAAAAAATATTGTGTCATTTGATTTTCTCCATATCATACCCAGCCTGAGCAACCCCTTTCACATTGTGTTCGCTTTGTTATGTTATATATAAAAATATAAATTATATCTGCTTTAAATGTATTTTGTTATAATTATGTTATGCAGGTCTCTCATGGAGTTGTCTGCAACTATAGTCTATCGGACCACAGTTTATTGCTCATCTGTTTGAGTGTCCCTTAAATGAAAATATAGAAACACACACTGTACATGCTTTCACTACCATACACACCTTATCAACCTTGCACACATTTCCTATTTAGAGTCTCTGTACCTGGAGATTTGATTCCTATATCAGTGCAGATGAGCACATAGGTCTGCAGCAGCGTCTGAGGGAGGGTGACCACCAAGGCCTCAAACAGACGTAAGGCAGATGCATCAGCCTGCTGCATGATCTCACAGTACACATGCACGTCTGGCAGACACATGCACTCCCACAGCCTGTGGAGGCCAGAGATGGATGAGGGAGAAAGAAACAGAGAGAAAAAGGAAATGCCCCCATACACATCAGTATATAGATCATTGTTATCATAACCATCAAAATCAGACAAATGTTCAGTTTGCCTGAATATCACTTTGAACTGTCCTCCAATGAGTTTTCAAGTGAGCACCATTATTGTTAATTCACACACACACACACACACACACACACACACACACACACACGCACACACACGCACACACACACACACACACACACACACACACACACACACACACACACACACACACACACACACACACATACACACACAGATGCACAAGGTTGGGCCACCTTTTGAAGATACCCAGGTGCAGTATGTGTGTCCAGGTGAGAGACTTCCTGCGGATGCGTCCATCTGAGAGGTACCACAGATAACTGAGCCACTGAGGACCCCAACCTTTGAAAAATAGAATGAAACAAATATAGATCAAATATATATCTGTCGTTCATTCATCCAACCATTTATCTATCACCAACCTTCCATTCATTATGCAAAACTGTCTGGTCTATTACTTCTACGGTCACAATCAATGATAGAACATATCAGTAAGCTGAATATAACATTTCTTGTTATTCTATCTGTATCTGTAGTTGAGGAAACCCACTACCATATTTCTATTGTAAACATAGATTGGCATGATGTTGTTGCTGTTGTTGTTGTTGTTGTTGTTGTTGTTGTTGTTGTTGTTGTTGTTGTTGTTGTTGTTGTCTCACCTGGCAGCAGGAACAGTGCAGTGAAGCCAGAGAGATGGGCATAGCAGTAATTGTGACCCACCCAAAGATAGTACACAAAGCAATAGATCACTGGGAAAAGAGAGGAGGAAACATACACATATATACTCAGTTCCATGAAATGCTTAGATGTACTGATCAGGCTAGAAACATTCAGGTAAATCACAAAGTGCATATTTGGACAAACCTCGCCTGCACACATAATTGCGGGACCATAAAACAGATGAGATTCATAATCTCTTATCTCATCTCACACTGTATGATTGGAACTTGTTATTATTACACTCATCAATAACAAACTGGCAGTATTTGGTTTAATGCTACTTTTGCTGCAGTGCTCAGCATATAAGTGTTTACAGCAGCGCAACAACATTTCATCAGTCTGTCAGATCAAAGAGCTTTTTGTATTTTGTGTGTCCACTGGTTATAACCTCTAACCTGTATCCCATCGAAGGTATATTTACAAGAGTACTGTATCCAATCCCCTCTTCTTGCACGTACAGACTCCTCTCCACATCACACTGGCCTGGCTGAGCTCTGCAGCTTTGACTCCCTCAAAACATGTAATCTGAATCGTTTTAGATGCCAAACAGAAGTGCTGTCCGGGCAGACTAGGCCCCATCATGGGGTACGCCCATCCCCAGCCCCATTCATGCACCTCCAAAAAAAAGGGCGCTGAAATATGACAATATGGCCCCACTTTTTTATATATTCAGGAGAGTTCTAGAAGCTGAAATGACACAGCCGTATAAAAGACTAACTCTGGAAAACTCTGGCATGAGTCTGCAGTTTTGCTGCATAGGCTAGGTTTTCATAACATGCAGCATATAAAAATAGGGGAGAGGCGCACTGGTGCTGACTGCAGACTCTGGCTCCATTATTCATAATAACAAGAGACAGCCAGTGAAGTGAAAACAAACGTCCAACTTTGTACATTGGATTATTCTAGTCTGGCGTTTACAATAAATAGATCAATATGACATCCCAAAGTCTCTGTCTTGTCTATAATGTGCGAGCATCTCTCTCCGCCGTAGCCCTCACACTATATATACATCATTACATTGTGGCAAAAAAAAAAAGCACGCACACACATGCACGCGCACGCCAGTAAAGTCAAATAAAACACATCACGGTCACGCGTGGGCACATTCCACAAAAATACAATTAACCAGCACACTGTAAATTATACTGCACCCGGTTGTATTAATTGTGCGCAGGGCGTGTACGTGTGTGTGTGTGTGTGTGTGTGTGTGTGTGTGTGTGTGTGTGTGTGTGTGTGTGTGTGTGTGTGTGTGTGTGTGTCAGGTAACACTCACGCGCAGTCCTCTCTGCAACGATGAGAAATGCGGTAAAGGCGAAAACGCAAACTTGGCAGCACGGCATGCAGGCGCCTCCGTGGCTCGGAGTCGCTGAGTAGTCTCTCATAGCGGATTGAGAACCTGGACTCTCAGATTTACGATGATAACAGTGTGTCAGTCTGTTGAGGGCCGGTTTTATTCTGGTCCCGGTCGGTCCAGCTGCAGCAGCCTGCTCTCTCTGCTCCGTGTCCCCGTCCCAACGTCACCGCCCGTCCCGTTAAAGGGATAGCACTGGTAGTGGAGGGAGGACAGAGCCAGACCAGCACCTGACAGACGTGAAGCCTATTTTGGTTAAATTAATTCAACATTGTCACCTTGGTCATAGTTACACATACTTATGACTCACACACTGTGGTTTGTTTTTAGTGTTTTATTACAGTAATCATGGATATATGTGATATGTTTGAGCTTGTACCTGTAGGGGAACAGAATGGGCCCAAATATAACTTAATTAAAGTAATAGAAAATATATTTTAATAAGATGCTCAAAAGTATGAACTTGAGAGACTTTAAACTCAAATTAAGGACCAAAAATAAAACTCCATATTAGGCATGTTGCGTTAAAGCAATCTTTGCTTTTTCATGAATCTAAATCAATTTGTCTACAATCCCAACACGCATTTTATTTAGTGGACATGGCACCTTGTTAACACTATAGGGCACGAGGCACATTTCTGAAGAACTGTGTTGAACTAGGTACCTAAAACCCTGAAGATTAACCCTTGTGTGGTGTTCATATTTTTGTTATTCAGCCAGTGTTCGGGTCTGGTGGACCCACTGCATTTTATTGTTTTATTCAACACAATCACACAATTTTATGTTAAAATACTCAACAGATGTTTACTTCATCCCAATTACAAGCAATATAAACAGCGTGTGTGGTTAACTTTTGCCCTTTACCTTCGTTAGATCACATGTATGAATGAATGTGCTACTCGTTTTTTTAATTTATTAATAAAATGTAATAAAAAAAGAAAATCAATTATGATCAAGATATGAGTGATGTCCACAGATTATCCCATCCTTGTGTAGTTTACTCACGAGTACCATGGATATACTCATACTTCTGGCCTTTCTTTGGCACACAAACTTGGAAGAGTTGACAGGCCTGTTCTGTGTAGTCAGCAGTTGTTTTTCCGTATCGTTCCCACCACGGTCAGCTTCCTCTTTAGGAGCTCCTGTCCCAGCTTTTGTGAGGTAAAATTGTCATATGTGATGTTGTGTCCACTGAGTCCCTGAGTCATGTCC
Organism: Myoxocephalus aenaeus; assembly: GCA_038501785.1. Taxonomy (NCBI): domain Eukaryota; kingdom Metazoa; phylum Chordata; class Actinopteri; order Perciformes; family Cottidae; genus Myoxocephalus; species Myoxocephalus aenaeus. The sequence continues at coordinate 1,361,019 of JBAMJR010000116.1, forward strand.
AGGAGTGGCTCTTCCATCAGGCTTCCCTGTGTAGACGTGTAAGTTCCAAGCATACGAGGAAGTGGCATCACAGGCAGCCCATGATATACATATTTTTTCTCTTGCTGGCTGCTGACGGGCTTGTTCTGGTCCTGGGGCTCGTCTTCATTTTGGAACTTGCTGAGGTCAGAGCATAGAACCCTGAGGTTAGAGCATAGAACCTTGAGGTCAGAGCCTAACCCTGAGGTCAGAGCATAGAACCCTGAGGATAGAGCATAGAACCTTGAGGTCAGAGCATAGAACCCTGAGGTCAGAGCATAGAACCTTGAGGTTAGAGCATAGAACCCTGAGGTTAGAGCATAGAACCTTGAGGTCAGAGCCTAACCCTGAGGTCAGAGCATAGAACCCTGAGGTCAGAGCACAGAACCCTGAGGTCAGAGCATAGAACCCTGAGGTCAGAGCACAGAACCCTGAGGTCAGAGCATAGAACCCTGAGGTTAGAGCATAGAACCCTGAGGTCAGAGCACAGAACCCTGAGGTCAGAGCACAGAACCCTGAGGTCAGAGCATAGAACCCTGAGGTTAGAGCATAGAACCCAGAGGTCAGAGCATAGAACCCTGAGGTTAGAGCATAGAACCCTGAGGTCAGAGCATAGAACCCTGAGGTCAGAGCATAGAACCCTGAGGTCAGAGCATAGAACCCAGAGGTCAGAGCATAGAACCCAGAGGTCAGAGCATAACCCTGAGGTCAGAGCATAGAACCCTGAGGTCAAAGCATAGAACCCTGAGGTCAGAGCATAACCCTGAGGTCAGATCATCCATATTTCTTCACTTGCAAGCTGCTGACAGGCTGGTTCTGGTGCTCGTCTTCATTTTGGAACTAGCTGATGCTCAATCTCATCCTCTTCTTCAAAGTTACTGTCAGACTCAGAATTTTCATAAATGTGATCCTCACATTCTGAAGCTTCTTCCTCTACAACATCATTATCAAAAGCTTCTCTCTCTTCCAAAATCAATCGCAAGGCCCTCTGAGCAGAGAATCTTTTGGCCACCTTGATCAGTTGTGATACACACCCAATTTGCAGCTTGGATAGAGTATGAGCAAATAAAGATTGGTTCCTGCAAGACAATGTAAAATATGCGGGAATGTGAGAGCCTTGTGCGGGAACGGCAGGGTCATAAAAACAAAACTCACACACAACACAACCACACAACCACACACAACCACACACAACACACACACACACACACACACACACACACACACACACACACACACACACACACACACACACACACACACACACACACACTATAAGCAGGCCCAGACCAGAGGACACAGGACCTACAATTGCCACACTCTTATTAGCCCCGGGCTCAGTGGACCCGAACATCTTGTATGTAATATACAGTGGGGAAAAAAGTATTTAGTCAGCCACCAATTGTGCAAGTTCTCCCACTTAAAAAGATGAGAGAGGCCTGTAATTTTCATCATAGGTACACTTCAACTATGAGAGACAGAATGGGGGGAAATAATCCAGGAAATCACATTGTAGGATTTTTAATGAATTAATTGGTGAATTCCTCTGTAAAATAAGTATTTGGTCACCTACAAACAAGATCTGGGGCTCCACGCAAGATCTCACCCCGTGGGGTCAAAATGATCACAAAAACGGTGAACAAAAATCCCAGAACCACACGGGGGGACCTAGTGAATGACCTGCAGAGAGCTGGGACCAAAGTAACAAAGGCTACCATCAGTAACACACTACGCCGCCAGGGACTCAAATCCTGCAGTGCCAGACGTGTCCCCCTGCTCAAGCCAGTACATGTCCAGGCCCGTCTGAAGTTTGCTAGAGAGCATTTGGATGATCCAGAAGAGGATTTGGAGAATGTCATATGGTCAGATGAAACCAAAATATAACTTTTTGGTAGAAACTCAACTACACCATACCTACTGTGAAGCATGGGGGTGGAAACATCATGCTTTGGGGCTGTTTTTCTGCAAAGGGACCAGGACGACTGATCCGTGTAAAGGAAAGAATGAATGGGGCCATGTATCGTGAGATTTTGAGTGAAAACCTCCTTCCATCAGCAAGGGTATTGAAGATGAAACGTGGCTGGGTCTTTCAGCATGACAATGATCCCAAACACACCGCCCGGGCAACGAAGGAGTGGCTTCGTAAGAAGCATTTCAAGGTCCTGGAGTGGCCTAGCCAGTCTCCAGATCTCAACCCCATAGAAAATCTTTGGAGGGAGTAGAAAGTCTGTGTTGCCCAGCGACAGCCCCAAAACATCACTGCTCTAGAGGAGATCTGCATGGAGGAATGGGCCAAAATACCAGCAACAGTGTGTGAAAACCTTGTGAAGACTTACAGTAAACGTTTGACCTCTGTCATTGCCAACAAAGGGTATATAACAAAGTATTGAGATGAACTTTTGTTATTGACCGAATACTTATTTTCCACCATAATTTGCAAATAAATTCTTTAAAAACCAGACAATGTGATTTTCTGGATTTTCTTTTCTCATTTTGTCTCTCATAGTTGAGGTATACCTATGATGAAAATTACAGGCCTCTCTCATCTTTTTAAGTGGGAGAACTTGCACAATTGGTGGCTGACTAAATACTTTTTTTCCCCACTGTAAATGTGTAGGGGCGTGTGTGGTCATTGAAAATGTGTTCTGATTTATGTTCTTTACAGAAAATGAGCCAAGGCCAATGAGTCTGAGTTTGAAAAAATAATGAACTGTATAATTTTTCTTTTGATAAAAAATTAAATTGGGTCCCACAGACCCGGACACCACAGTGACCAAATAGATTTTTGAAGAGAAATATGGGAGTTCTTTTCACTTATTTTTGATGAGGAATACTTACTGACTACAATGTGGATAATGGCGGTGCATACAATTATTTATTTTGGTTTATTAATGATTGAGTCAGAAGAGCCATATTCAATATATCATATGCTACTGAGTCTCCACAAATCTTAGTACGACTTGACATTATTGCTTTTATTTTGTATTCACTTATTCATCTATTAATTTTACTTCTAATTATCTGATTGAAAGTTGTCTTTTCATTCCCCCCTCCCATATTGACTTTGCTCTTTTCCATTTGGCATTTACCATTTGGCGTTTCAAGCTCTATTTAAATACTGAGCTGTGAGTGAAGGGGCACATTTTGAACACCAGGGGGAGACTGACTCCAATAGTTGATCATTCTCACAGAATATAAACAATAGAGTTAACACGGGTCTTTGTCCATTACCCCAGACTCAGCTTGTGTCCAACAACACAAATGGTCACGTTTGGGTGTAACAGTGAGCACTGTAACTGTGACTGGTAAGGGCATCTGCATTGTGTTGACCTTCACTACACACCTTGTTATTTCCTCAGGACTTATTGTCTCTCCTGGGCTCCCAGAACAGCGGATGACACACATTCCCAAAGACATTTAAAAATGGTTGAAGAAATGTGAGCCACAATATTTCATTTTAATACGGGACTTTACTTTATGTACAGACAACCGCTTCCATAAATTCCTGGAATTCAGCTCACTATCACAGGAGTCAGAGAAAGAGAGGCAGCATGACCCTCTCAGACATGATAACCTACTGTCCTGGGGCCTTGTGCAACAACACCTGGACCTGATAAGCCTCCAGCCGCCAGATGCAACTAACAGACATTTCGGATTATACCTGGCATATTTTAGTGTCCTTCCTTTAAGTATTCTCTTTATCTGGGGATGCAGAATTACAGCAGTAGAAGCACCAGTATGTGTACATGTATCTTGGCATGAGCAACGTCTCTCACCATTTCCTTCTCCAGTATCTTTTATTGCCTTTAAAGGTGCTGAATTCAAAATTCAGAGCATTACATTCAGAGCGCTCACACGGCGGTTACCATTGTTGACCTACGGTGTCCTTGTGGAAGAGTGGCACCCATCCTCCGGTTCCTGCCTCAGCACTGTTGTTTTCACTGTTTCACTGTTAGCACCTCTAGATGCTAGCCGCCAGATCAGCTGTCGCCATGTTGAGAGCTGTGTAGAGGCAATAGAAATGCTCCAAATTCTTTATTGAGCACCTTTCATTTCGGTTCCAGTTCATACCAAAAAGGGTGCGCTGAGAAAAGTGCAACATATCACATTATCATCAATATTTGGACCCACACACTCACTAACAGCTGCAGCATTGCAGCCTCCTCCTTTTCTGTCCACAATTCTCAAAAGCACCTGTTAAAAGTGTGAAAGTTATAAAATCCCTTGTTGCGTTTTCACCAAAAGCAGTTCCACATCGCAGTGTGTGCTCGCTCTGAAGGTCCGCTGTGTCTCTGTTGGCTTACTTGTTCGTTTTTTGGTGGACAAGAACATTCTTCTTCCAAACACTTCAGTGTCAACCTGTATTTGAGGACTGAGCCATCACAACTCATATGATTTCCTTGTTGTTTACAGAATGGAGGGGACTGCTCCTGGCAGTACTGCCACTAATAGTTTGATCTGTAAGAGTCTCTTTGGTGCAGTGCAGACAGCGTTCCCGATCTGATGATTTATGTTCATTTCATCCTTTGTTTTTTTCCCATTTGTTTACTTTTCACCTTTTATCCATCTGTTCACCTGTCTATCTTCTTGTCCCTATGACTATCTGCCTGTTTGATTATCCGTCAGTAATATCTGTTCAGGCTTTGAGTGACTGTACTGATGTCTGGTTGTCCGTTCATCCAGATCTCTCTGAGAATCCGTTCCCGCTCCTCCAGCCTCTGGGTCCGGTCCAGCTCTGACGACACACACACACACACACACACACACACACACACACACACACACACACACACACACACACACACACACACACACACACACTCGCCCGATTAAAACACGTCCATACACTATCCATTCACATAACCATCAAATTTCACCTCACTATTGAGAAGACTCTCTATTTTAAGATATGAGCATGCGTGACAGCAGTGAGATACACAGTTTATGAGTGTGTGTGTGTGTGTGTGTGTGTGTGTGTGTGTGTGTGTGTGTGTGTGTGTGTGTGTGTGTGTGTGTGTGTGTGTGTGTGTGTGTGTGTGTGTGTGTGTGTAAATGTGCATTGACACATTATAAAGTAAAAAAACGTCCTCTTCCAATGCGTCAATTCAATCTTTTAAATACCCTTATAAAACATTTTCACGCAAAGATTTTTAAAATGTTTTATTTTCCTCATTCTGCAATGTAATCCATTTTGGACAAAAGATCACTCGAATGCCTGAGGACATAATCAACTATCTTTATCTTTAAATATATGCAGTCAATGTGGACATTGATTGCAATTGACCATTGGTGGAAGAACTATTAAGATATTTTATTTTATACAAATACTGAATTACAAGTAAACGTTATAAGGCAGCTGAAAGGTCTGAGAATCCTATAGATGATACTTGTGATGTGCACAATTTGGATGTTTAGTGCTATACAATCAAAGTAAGTGTATCGGCCAATCAAATATAGTAGAGCTGTAGAAGCATAAAGTAGTATAAAATAAAAATAATCAAGTAAAGTAAAAGGACCTTAAAATTGTAATTATGTATAGTAGTTGAGTAAATAGTTACTTTCGATCACTGCATTTATTCATGAAATATTGTGCTGCCAAACAATTAAAAACTTTTTTAAATGTCATGTATCCCCTGTGCTTCTTGCGCTCCACGAGATAGAACGACTGACAGGTTTTAATGGTTGGAATTAATGATCGATATGAGGCATGCCTCTTCATACGTATACCGTGTGTGTGTGTGTGTGTGTGTGTGTGTGTGTGTGTGTGAGGTACCCTCAGCCGACGTGAACATGGTGGCGTGCAGCAGAGCTCTCTCAAAGCGTCTGCGTCTCCGTGACGACAGGTCAGACGTGTCATCCCAGTCCTCTGATTCGCTGTCCCCAGCAGGCCCAGTCCCTCCAGTGGCAACAACAGCAGTGTTGTCTAGATTACTGTCAATGGGCTGATGGAGGGGACAGCTGGGATGGCGATGGTCATGATGCCTGTTCCTGTGGCGATGGTTATGGTTCTTAGTGTTGCCATAGTGACAGTCTGCTCGACAGTGTATCTGGAAGACGATGGCGCAGAGTGTGACAAGCAGGCCAACGCAGACTCCGCCCAAAAACACCAAGGCTGTCCTCTCGGGTTGGTCTGAGAGAAAAAGAAGTACAAAAAACATTAAACATTGTCACTGCTCTTGCATATCCATGTTGTTTCAGACTGCCATCTCACACCTGTTCACTCCTCTCACCTGTTCACTCAGTTTCATTTCCTGATTGATCCCCACCTGAGCTTGCTCACCTGTTTTCTATCTGCCTTGTTGTTGTTTTTGTTAGCTTGTTCCTTGGCTCTCATGGTGACTACAGTAGGATCACACATCACAGTCATGGCAGTGTGGCTGATAGGACCTACCTGCAATGAAGGTGTAAGCTGCCAGTATGTTGCTAAGCAATGCCATCTCTTGGGAGACCACCTTCACCTCCATATTTGGGGTTCCTGACGTGGGAACGCTCATGATTTCACAGCCAGTCAAGCTTATTCTGTTCTCCTGCAGAGATCAGTGGAGTTCATGCTTGGAGACTCCCCCTAGATCATAGGTCTGAGGGGTGGAGGAAAGAGGACAGACGTAAGACATGATAGAGGGTTAGAAACAAGAAGAAAGAGAGAGTGAGGGGCAGTCTACAAATCATCCCTCTCCTTAAATTGAAACAATAGTGAATACATGCAGAGCCCAAACACCAGACTAGAACTGCCCTGTACACTCTCAGAATTACACCTTCAGTCTATCAATCCAGAACTGAAACTTGTCCCGTGTCAAGAGAAGATGAGGTAATTATAATATAATTATTGTACTTTGGAAACTGGTACACTTTATACCTTAATCTATACATCATTTCTCACTTTCCCCCTTGTTTCAAACATGCCTGAGCTGTTTGCCTGCAGGGTTGAGGAGAAAAGGCAACCAATAAACAAAGGGCTTTTCCCCCTCAGTCACATGCCACAGAAAGTAATAAAGTAGCTATTCACACACAAACACAAATACTGTTGCATTCAGTATGCATTCAATTGGTACATAATACCTCTTCATAACATTGCACCTTGAATTTTCACCTTTTATTTGCTCTGCAGAGGATTGTGAGTCAGAATAGCCAGAAAAGCATGCAAACTGCAAAATGCAGGAGGACATCCCGGTATTTTTGAATTATTGCATTTAACAGGCTATGTATTGGGAACGTACTACATCCTTTTCTGGCATACTTAATATGGTAGTACGGGTGGGAACACACAGATACTGTGTCAACAGGGTAATTATGTAAGTTATTGAAACTTTGTATTTAATGTGCTATATATGTTTACTGTTCATTTTATTGCTTTTACTTGTTTTGTTTTCTTATTATTTGTTACATGTTTAAAATAAATGTATCTAATACGATCTAAAATCTAGTTCTAGACGTTTTTCTCCAGCGAAACACACTATGTAGTTCTTATACTGTTGGATGTCAACATTTCGACTTGATTCCCATTGTGCTTGGGCTATACAGGTGCAGCTAGATCATTATACACTGTGTCGTTAAACACTATCAGAAGTGCCCTCACATTTATTTACTTGTGTGACTCAAGTAAAGGTAAAATAGTTGGTGACCAGTCTGTCTCTGAGCAGAACCAATAGGTGTCAACAAACAGCCGTCAGCCAACTTTGTCTTTGTATGTTGTAAATAGACTCAGATCAAGACGTCACTGACCTTGCTGGTGGACATAAACACACTCAGACAGAGGCACATCACAGATGTGATGTTGCTGTCACAGACAAGCTGGTGTCATGGACTGAGCAAAAAGCAAAATAAATCCCACTCACTGAAAGGCTTCGACTACGATTTGTTTTTCATCGTGTGGGCTGACTCCAGCACATTGATTTCAAATGAAATAGTCCCTGTGCTGAAATTGTTGACTTGTGTTTACATCCATACTTGACAGGCATGTGGCATTTTCCTTTGGGGGATTTTATCTGTATGAAAAGGGCTTCAACACAATTCGTAAGGACATCACCCAAACCCAAACTATTAAGATACCTATTTTCTCCGTCTTGTCTGGCTCTCATTCAGACGTATTGAGCTGAAGATGAGACCTGGAAGTGATTTGCTAACACTCGCCGTGGGCCTTGATGTGTTATGAGCGTGTTTCAGGGACTAATGTTTAGAGTATCAGCCGGTGCCACATTTATTGCCCACACTAGTCTGCAACAGCCAGGTTAAATGTAGAGTAGAGATAGAGACAAATAATTCTATACAGTATTGTGTAGACACGTAGCCCCACACCCAGACTGGAACTCCCCCATACACACTCAGAATTACACCTTCAGTGTGTGTTAGTTATTTATGGTTCTGATACAAAATTCATCTTTAGTATCTTTAGAATCTTTCTCCACAGGTCCAGCCTCTCTGATGGTGGAGAGAGATCAGGAGAGATGTCAGAGGGGAAGGTATAAAGAGTAACAAAGCGGCAGATCCTTCATCCTCTGACAGGAGAGGAGAATTGGGAGGGAAACAAGACGAGCAGGGAAAGAGAGGAGACTCCACAGTGTCTGCTTGTCTTTCTTTCTTAACTTCTTTCTAACCTGATCTGCCCAAGTTGAGAGCTTCACAGTCTATCTGATCGGGTTTTGTTTCTTATGGAGCACTTCCATGAGCGTTGCTTTATGTTTCACTCTTTATAAGAGTTTCAATATTTTAAATACATCCTGTTTTGAGGAGTTTGGCTCAATGGTCAGCTGCCATCTATATAGTGATGATAACAGAAACATCTACATCCACACAATACATCTGAGGACTCACAAGATGACTATGACATTTCTCCCATATTTGCTTTTTATTTGTTCTTGTTCCATACCTCTAAAAATAGTCAGATCAAACAATCTGAAGTAATATCCTTTAAACTAATCACAGATTATAGAAATATGCAAACTTTGACAAAGTGTAGGAAGTTGACTTTGCTTAATGTGGTGTGACTGAGTTATACTGCTACAAACCTGACATCAGCTTGTCTAGCAATTAAAGGCTCCCTCCTCTTACAGTGGATAATGCAAATGAACAACAACCCTGCAGTCTTGTGTTAGATAACAACTTACTGGGTTCACTGACACTCAAATCCTGCAAACATTTAAGATCCCTGTTGAGTATTTTTAAAGATAAATTAAAATCTGTATCCTAAATCCCTTTTATTCTCTTTATCTGCAACATTTGAACACTTGAGTTCTGCAATATTTGCAAATATGAGTGACATTTTAAATCTGTGAATCGTGCTTGAAGCATAACACTATAATTACTCAGAAATGCCCCACGGCAAGACTGAAATTCTTCACTAACATTTTCTAATGTTTTTGTATCTCTTCTCCCAAATGAAATGAAGCTCTGTAGATGTGAGCATTAATCTTGTAATGTAAATACAAACGCAGAGTGCAGCAGGGTTAAAATGACACAGACATTGGTTTTCTCTTTTTGTGGAGCTTTTTATTTATTTCATGAACCCGTTGTGATTTCCCCAGCTGACAGCTTAAACACATCTCATTACACATACATTGGAGGTTGATGAGTGATTTTTCTCCATTAAACCTTGTATTAATGATTGCAAATGGGCCTAATCACTCAATGAAGACAGACCAGACTTCATGACAAACAACTGTCTATGTACCGGACCATGAAAACACAATTTTCTCTCACAAGTCTAAAACTGAGCAGAAGTATAAAGAAGCCAAAATCTGCTGTCATGGCTGTAAAGACATGGCAAAAGTTTAAACTCGAACAAATAAAAAATGTATGATGCTCTCAGAGAAGATCAAACTGACCTAATTTTTTAAGATGTTTTCTGCTGTAAAAACAGAAGGTGCAGTACTCTTGACCTGTTCATGAAAACTGAGATCCCACTGAAGAACAAGCAAAATGCATTATGTCTCATCCCCACATACCATTAGCATAATAACAGACCCCGGGCCTGTAATTATTTTACAAAACTAACAAAACAGTCTAAAAGCAATGCATCTACACAGCAATTGGAAGAGGAAACAACATGACAACAGATCGCATGACATTGCAGTGAAACATAACACAACCAAACACACAACAACCTCCGAGCAATTCTAAAGCCACTGACTGTCAGGGCCATTTTGTGATGTTATGTGTAAATGCTGCAGGATGTGACTGCCCCTCTCTCTCCTGTTTCTACTCTCTCGTCCTATCTTCTGGATCCGTCAATTTAGGTTACTGTTTGTTACAGCAGAAAGCATGTCATCATGCCATCACAAGTAATTTATAGTTTGGTATATGATCAGCATGCTTTTATATTAAGCATTTCATGAAACACACTTTGTTTAAAACAAAAATTAAAAAGTAACTGATACGAACAAGTACGACCAGCGAACAGATGAACAGAAGAAAACACTGTGTCCCAACAGGTAAGTGTTGTGACAACTCAGTGCTATCAGGCAGCTGAACATCACAGTTACGTAAAGACATTGGTATGAGACACTTGGCCTGCAGCCAGCTCATTACAGCCACTTTGTTCAACAGTCTAGACAACAGGAGCTGTTTACTCTGATAATATGACAATACGCATGGGAAGATTTGTTTTTGCAAAAGAAATCTATTATTTATGATGAGAGAGTTAGAAAGTTAGATTTGAAGATGGATACCACTTTTGTGTTATTAGTAAACATGAAGCTACCACCAGCAGCAACTTAGCTTAGCTTAGCATAGAGACTGGAAACAGGGGGAAACAGCTAGCCTGGTTCTGTCCAAAGGTACCACAAACCAACACCTTTCAAACTCAATAATCCACATGCTACTTTTTTATCTGTACTAGAACTGAAGTGTAAAAACTCAAATTTGCCAGTTTTAGAGGTTTAAGTGCTAAACCATTTTTTTGGCTAGGAGCAGCAACTCTGGTCATGGTCAAGATATAGTCAGGCCCATAACTCCCTGTAAAAACACTGAATGGTTATTAGTACACATCCAGTTTTGCACAGTTTCATTCAGCTACCAATTTATTAGGTCAATGAGCTCAAACGAATGCAGTATAATATAACTACTGAATGCATCAGGTTTATTATTCAATAGTGTAAACTACTGAATGCATCAGGTTTATTATTCAATAGTGTAAACTACTGAATGCATCAGGTTTATTATACAGTAGTATAAACTACTGAATGCATCAGGTTTATTATACAGTAGTATAAACTACTGAATGCATCAGGTTTATTGCATCATGGCAGTTTAGACTGTAAAAAAAAAGGTCCTTCCTCGTCACTTTTCCTCTATGTCTCAGTGCAGTCTGGCAAAATTTGTATGTGGCACAATAGCTCTTCGTTTTTCCCATGTGGTCAAGAAGACTGTATGGTTCTTAAACCTGCTCCAGCTGAGCTCTCACTCTGCACACCAGCACACACACAAGACATTCCTCACACACATCGTCCACGTGCACTCATCACACTTTAAGCGTATTTCTCCCTCTGTGTGTGTAATGCTAATGCAGTGTGACACTGGCCTTTCCCTCTGCAGCTGCACCGTTACTATCTAACATGACCAGCAGAGAGAGTAGAGAAAGCGACAGAGAGAAACAGTATGTACTCAGAATTAAAACATAAAATAAGACAGAGAGAGAGAACTACGGCAGGAGAAAGTAAAGATAGTCCAGAAAGGTCAATGTGTGGAGGAAAATAAAGTAATTTGCTCTATACAACAGATTACCCTTGACATCAACATCGACAAAGACAATAATATCAGCAGCAGCATCAACATGTGCAATTCACGCACATGCAAACACACTGTTCATACTTACATTTCATTATCACCAAGATCCCATCTGCAGTCCATCCTCTCCTCTCCGCTCCTGCACTCGTCTCCTCTTCTTCCCCTCTCTTTCCTCTTCTCTGCTCTGGTCCTCTTCTCTCTCTGCTCTGTACTCCTCTTCTCTCTCCTCTCTCCTCCCCTTTTCTATCCTCTCCTATTATTTCTTCTCTGCTCTTTGCCTTTCCCCCAAAGAAGAAAAAAACACTAACAGTATAATTATCTGAATAAATCTTGTGCGTCCTCCCCCAGTTGTCAGATAGGCCAACGTACAAAAGCCCTCCAATTCACTTTCTTTCGTTGATACAAATTAAAATGTTCATTCATTATCCCTCAGTTCTTCTTTCTCTGATGCAGAGGCAGCAGGAGGGATGTTGCTCCAACTGTTTTGCAGAGTTGAGTTTTCTGATATTCCATTTTAGTTTTCCCAGTTATTTTCCAGACAGGGAGACAGAGGTCAGATCCTCAGGGCAGAAATGTGACATGAAAGACACCGACAATTTGGCCAAATCCCTCTCTCCCCCAAATGTCTGCATCCCTTTCTCTCTCTCTCTCACTGACACACACACGCACAGTCACACTCACGCACATAGTTGTAAATGCAAAATCGCTGCCTCTGCCTTCCTGGTCTCTTTCTTTCATGCAGTGCCCTCAACAGCAGGAGGAGAGAGAAATGAGTGACGGAATGAGAGAGGGAGGGACAGAGTGACATAATGCCTGAAAATAAATCACATATGAAATTCAGATTTTGAAATCTGAAATTAAATACAAGTTTCCCGAATCCGATGTGCCTATAGAAAATATCAATGTATCACATATAAACTCTTCAAGATGTGATAAACATGAAGTTACATGTTATTTAAATTGCATTTTTCAAAACCAGTGTTAAAAAGTGTTTTAAACGCAACAAATATTAAAAAAAACTAAGAAAGAGGAATAAAAACAACAATACAAAAGATAGTGAAACATAAGATTAAAAATAACAAATGTGCAGTGTTTATGCATTTTGCATGAATAGAGGTGACAATGAATGGCAATGAATCAGATAAAAAGAGGATTGAGTGGGGATTTTATTCAGCTGTGTTTAGGACTTGAACTTCTCAATGCATGGTCACACTTAGACGCCTGCTGCTGTTGTTTGCCTGAACTGTGTGTGTGTGTGTGTGTGTGTGTGTGTGTGTGTGTGTGTGTGTGTGTGTGTGTGTGTGTGTGTGTGTGTGTGTGTGTGTGTGTGTGCGCTTGATGGAATTTTAGGGACGCATGGGAATGATGTTTCAGAGCTAAATCAACAATTTTCTAAAAATAACTTATCAGATGCTGTTTATGAAATTTTTATCAGCCTACCTGTCATCTCTGCAGGTTATTTCCGTGCTTATGTTACGCAACAGGAAAAGCCTGAGAAAGCTCTTATCCAGTTATCCAAGCAAGCTCTCAACAAGTATAGGACAAAAAAAAAACCACCAACAACTGTATGTAGAATATGTTTTAACACAATGAAAGCAACTGGACGAACTATTACTGTGTTTTAACTGAATCAAAAAAACAAACATGCTTCTGTAAAGGTTATTAATGATCTGTTTACACAACATTCAATATTACTCAAAAGCATTGTGATACTGGGTGTGCTTTAGTCAATCTGAAATCTCAGCACATTTTAGCCCACTTCTCTCAACAGACTACATAATTACTGCAGAGAGAACATTACAAGACATTGCATTAACTCCTTCATGGTTATTAAGGTCTTTATTATGCCCTGAACAGAAGACAAAGGTGGAAAACAGACATCTTTCTTTTCTGGCCTCTACACTGTTAGAAGGTTATTGCAACACAATATAATATAAATAATATTACAGTATCAATATTATATGATTTATATTATATAATAATGTATCTTATTAATAAGAAATAGTCCAAGGTCATCTGCAAATAGTCTTCATAATCAACCCCCAGAATTCCCCTCTTCATTCTCAGTCCTCTCCTCATACTCATATCTCTCTTTGTTTTTTGGTCTATTCAATTTAATTCAACTTAATATATATTGTATCGCCCAAAATCACAAATTAGAAATTTGCCTCAGAGGGCTTTACAATCTGTACACATACGACATCCTCTGTCCCGGGACGTCACATCGGTTCAGGAAAATCTCCCCCCCAAAACACCTTTAACAACCTTATTGTCTACTCCAGGTATTCTACGCACCTGTCGACCTACGGTTACACTAGCAGCTCTATAATGCTGCACAGTGGTGCTTTAAGATGTCAGCATGCTAACATGCTAATGTTTAACAGATATACTGTTTACCATGTTCCCCATTCTAGTTTAGCATGCCACCATTATTAGCACTAAACACTAAATGTCATTAGTTTTTCAGGTATTTGGTCATAAACCAAATTATTGAATATACTGTTATGTTGACCTGATTATGGTGCAAGAGGAAAAAGTTAAGTGATCATTAAGTTATTTCTGTGGGGGACATGAAAGGCTGGACCAAATTTCCTGGTTGTTGAGACATTTCACTTAAAATCACAAATGTCAACCGTATGGTGTCAATGGAGAAAAGGTCAGAGGATCACCGAAGTCAATTCTCTGGAACGTCTGTTGAATAATCCATGGCAATCCAGGCAATTTATTTTACATGACTGAAAGTTTATTGAATTTAACATTTTTCAACAACACAAGACCACATAATAGAAAATCCAGCATCACATCCATCCCTCTTACTTTCCTTTGAGAAGATTATAATAAAGACTAGAACATTTTGCAAGAAATTTTGATGGTGTGGCAACTACTGCCGTAAAACGTCGCAATATATTTAGATATATTACCGGTAGTGAGATGTGTTCTTGAGGTTATTGAGGAGCCATTTCTGTATTTGTGATGGACTTGAGATCAGCTATTGCTTCATAGAAACAGGTCACTGGTTACCATGGTGATTGGGGCACCAGGGTGAAGGGGCAGACAATATCTTAAGACTGGGAGTGGATTGTCTACAAACACTATCTGTTGTTTTGTCTAACCAAAGCTAGCTTCATGCTAGCAAACCAAAGCTAACTTTATGCTAGCATTAAATGCGCTACTCTGCCTCTCCTCCAAAAGACTTCAGTTGGTGTGTGTGTGTGTGTCAAACTAAACTGATTAGCTCATATGAAGCAGTGCACCTGTGTCCCTGAGTGGCAGACTGATTAGACGCAACCTGGACTGTGGATGTAAATAAATAAAAGAAAGTGCTCCCGTTTGCTTTATGAGAGAAAATTGAGTCCAACGGAGCAGTTGGCTGGACTTCATGTCGCTTTTAGGCTCAGAGAAGTAACAGTGTAAATCTGTTGGATTCCAGCAATGGTGTATGGGATTATTAACACATTCTTTTCAATTTATTACTTCATAAAAAAACTGTAAATTATATGATTTTTGAGCTGCTACTGGTAAGTGCTAAGGTGAGTGCTTTGGGACAGCGGATGGGCTCACGGCAGCACCCACTGCTCGCTTAGGACAGTAACTGCAGAACGAGACATGCGTTCACATCACAGTCTCCCAGACACCAGAGAAGTCTCCAAAACTCTCCAATAACACCAGAAAAAGTCGCTAGATTTGTCGCTAGTTGCTTTTGACAAAAAAAGTCGCCAAGAGGGTTTGGAAAAGTCACCAAATTTATCGGCAAGTTGGCAAGACTGCCTGTCGGTGAGGCTGCGTAAGCACGCGCACACACATACGGAAATCGCCTTCAAAGTAAAAACAGTGCCGTTGTATTGCATTTATTGACCTCACGCGGGCCAAACGTCTCTCATTTACAACTAATTCACTGCTTTTTCAGTGAATTAGTTGTAAATGTTTAATATGAGATTTCTCAGACGTATGAATGTATTTTATTATTCTCCACAGACGTCCAGCAGCTGTTGGTGGTTTAAGAAGAGGTTCTCCCTGAGCAGCCAGACTGGAGCTCCACGAGCACAAGATTTCTTTGATCTAGCAATGGTGTATGAAGAGTGAAAATTGTGGGACTATAGTCAAAATAAGTTTTTGTTTTGTTTTGTTTCTGTTGCTCCCTCTCACTCTAGCAGTTGGCGCTCCACTCTAGGTTTCTGTAACAGAAAATATGAAGGAAGAGAAGACATTCAAAATACGTACAGAAGAAATAGTGGAAGTTTAATAAAGATTCAAAGAACAATAGTTGGACTGTTGAAGCATTCCAACTAATAAAGATTCGAAGAACAATAGTTGGACTGCTGAAGCATTCCAACTAATAATCCCACAGGAGTACATGCAGTATGGCTTGCTGCTGCAAGTCTCTATTGAGACTTGCTGCGCATCGCCACACCAAATGAAAGTGAGGATATAAAGAAAAGCCACTTGTTAAGCAAAATAAAAAAGACTTACAACTCAAAATATCCTTTGAGGCAAATGTGATTGGAAATCATTCCTCACTGACACCACCCCATCATAATCGAGTCATCGCCATATTTACTGATAAATACAAATAAACAGATCTAAATCTTGTTCTACATACAAAATGCTCAAAACATGCACCACTTACCAATCAATAATGCATCCATTTCTGCACCTCCTGCTCTGTGTGATTAAATATTAACACTCTTAACTCAGCACTGTGTACTGTGAGGAGTTGTTGTCAGTCATCTCTGAAATAGCAAGGGACAGGAGTTGTGAGTTTCAGAAGCTGGGTGGGAACGCTGGGCTGCATAACAGTACATTCTTTGCTCCACTGGTATTTCATTTCATTATTCATGACCCGAAGGGTAAACCTTCAGGTCAGTGTGGGCAGTCTTGGCTAAGTTCAAGTCAATCAGAAAAATAAATCAGCGTCAGCTTCACCAAAATTCAGTGGTGAAATGTAAGTTAATCAAGAACACTACTTGCAGGATAATGCTGTTAATATTATATACTTGTATTTTTGTTAGCACATCCCACAAACAGCTATAATCAATATTTCTATGATAATGTATCAAAGGACAATATGAAAGCGGTTGCTTGTCGTGGTGGACCTACAAAGAATAATAACCTGA
The DNA here is from genome assembly GCA_038501785.1 of Myoxocephalus aenaeus. Lineage (NCBI taxonomy): Eukaryota > Metazoa > Chordata > Actinopteri > Perciformes > Cottidae > Myoxocephalus > Myoxocephalus aenaeus. The sequence continues at coordinate 1,377,872 of JBAMJR010000116.1, forward strand.
GTCTGCAGCTCCCCTTGGCTTTACTGAGCTATGTAGTGAGTTTCAGATCATTGTTTAGCTGACTGACCTGCAACTTTAGGGTTTTAGTTCACTCTTCAGTCTTAACACTTTGAACGGTGCAAATCAAATATTGTCACTATCACCGTTAACTTTCTTTCAGTGAACATAGTACGACTAGTAGTGTTGGACGTCCATTATGTGTTTGTAAGACCGTAACTAGCGTTAGTTTGTTGACGATAGCTTAGCAACGTTTGCACGCAGCTAGCTCCTGCAGTGTTGGATGTCGTCTTACGTGTCTACGACTGAACGGTGCATAATCAACTTTTGTCACTATATACTGACTAGTGGTGAATTTATTTTACAGACAGGATTCACAGCTGCCAGGGTCCAGTGGACAACATGCAGACTCCCAGTCCGTCTCTGTCTACCAACAGATCCACAACGCCAGCCACAGAGCACATCCCCACCATATAATAATACATTTGGTTTTAGACATTTATTTACATGCATCTTCCATTTTATTCATATATTTCACTGCTTTTGTGAACCTAAGACCTTTGGTAAACCAATTTCCATCACCCAAACCGATATACCACCTGAGTAAAGTTATGTTTTCACAAGAGATATGAAGAATTTCCAAAATCTAGATTCAATTCAGCTTTAGAGTCATATTTTCTCTTTACACTTATGCCTTGGGGCAATGGTGCCTCATTATATAGATATCTGAGATTGTTCTGTAATTTTTCATATACAACACATGAGTATGTATCATATGCAAGTGACTTTAAAAAAGGGGAATTTAAAAATGATGTAAAATCGAGAAAATGACCACAGACCCCAGAGGGTTAAAATCCACTGTTCACTACCTGCTCAGCACCAAACTGCAAACAGATGTAGTTAGAGACTAGCTAGTGTACATGGTGGCGCATTTATCAGAAGAAGTAAAACATTTCCCTCAGGAGTTGGTGGAGACCAAAACCCCAAATGCAACCTGGAGAGGATCTGTGTCTGAGCCTTGTCCTCTCACTACTGGGGTCCCTCAAGGCTCCGTCCTGGGTCCTCTTCTCTTTTCTCTGTATACCAACTCTCTCGGCTCTGTCATTCGCGCCCATGGCTTTTCCTACCATAGCTACGCTGATGACACCCAACTGATCCTCTCGTTTCCCCAGTCAGAAACACAGGTAGCGGCACGGATCTCTGCCTGTCTGACTGACATCTCTCAGTGGATGTCCACGCACCACCTGAAAATCAACCCTGACAAGACGGAACTACTTTTCCTTCCAGGAAAGGGCTCTCCCACTCACGACCTGACTATTACCTTCAACAACTCAGTGTTGACCCCGACCCCGACTGCCAGGAACCTCGGTGTGACACTTGACAGTCAACTCTCCCTGACTGCCAACATTACCGCAACAACGCGTTCCTGTAGGTACATGCTGTACAACATCAGGAGGATACGTCCCCTTCTCACCCAGAAGGCGACACAGGTTCTGGTCCAGGCTCTGATCATCTCGCGACTTGACTACTGTAACTCCCTCCTGGCAGGTCTACCCGCTAACGCCATTTGACCTTTACAGCTCATCCAGAATGCAGCAGCTAGACTGGTCTTCAACCTCCCGAAATTCACCCACACTACCCCCCTCCTCCGCACACTCCACTGGCTACCGGTGGCCGCCCGCATCCGCTTCAAAACATTGGTACTTGCGTACCGTGCCACGAACAGATCGGGTCCTATCTCTATTCAGGACATGGTAACACCGTACACCCCAGCTCGGGCACTCCGCTCGGCTTCTGCTAATCGACTTGTAGCTCCGTCACTACGAGCTAAACACTCAACAAAGTCACGACTGTTTGCTGTCCTGGCTCCTCAATGGTGGAATGAGCTCCCCATTGACATCAGGACAGCAGAAAGTCTCTACATCTTCCGTCGAAAACTAAAAACGCATCTCTTTCGACTACACCTTGAATAAGGAAGGTAGCACTGTACTAGCACTCTAGTAGCACTTTGATGTCTCTTATTGATAGCACTTTTGTAATTTTCTGTAATTTTTGTAATTTAACTCTATTGAAGAAACTGTACTTTAGTGATTATTGATTATTGATTCTTGTTGTTCTGAGTTTGTACTCATGATTGAATGCACTATTGTAAGTCGCTTTGGATAAAAGCGTCAGCTAAATGACATGTAATGTAATAATGTAATGCATGATAATGTTGCTCTCTATCTGCTAATATGACAACAACCAAGTCAAAGGTTTATGAAACTGTTATATTTTTTTCCTCTGAGATTACCAGCACTAGGTCAATATGGAAGAAAAGTGTCTGTCACAGCTATCAACTAAAACTAAAGGGTATTTTGTACTTTACTGATAAAAGATTTGAGTTAGCTGCTGCTTTTCTCTTTTAATATTTTATTCATGATAAAGCAAAGGTGGTGACAGGTATAGAGAACCAGTGAGTGAGATAAAGTATAAAAGAAAAGTGCAGCAAAGCAGAAGAAGAGAGTAGTTTAGAGGCAGAAGGAGGGGAAAAAACAGAGACAGAAGGGAATAAACACACATGGAGATGGAGAGAGAGAGAGAGTATGGAGAGACTAAGAGCGAGAGAGAGAGAAAGTGACATGTGCATGGAGGATGAGTCTGAGAGGCCCTCAGTTGCACTTGACTCAGTCATGGGAATGATTTGATTTTCACCACATGAACAGCTGTCTTATGTAACACACATGCGCACACGCGCGCACACACACACACACACACACACACACGAAAGGAACTCAAAAATAATGAGGGGGTCTGTGTTCTGGCCAAAAACCTACACTGAGCAAAGGTGGCATGTAGCAACAGAGAGACAGAGAGGACACGAGAGAGTCCATATCAAAGAAAACTCACAGACAGGGTTATCTCTTCCTATTGCCAAATAAATAAATAAAACAAGTGAAATGCAGCTAGGTTTCTTCATTTAGCAGTTGGAACAATTAATATTCAGGATATGTATAATACATTTTTCTCATAAGCACTGAAGAATAAAGGTGCACTGGGCAGTTTTCTTGTGAACAACCATGGACGTGGAAATATCAGGCTCTTTTGCTGCTAAATGTATCGCTTTCTTTACAGCTGCTGTACAGTGTACAGTGCGTTAATTAGAGCTGAAAGAGCCTACAAAGCTCTGTAAATCTGAGGAGAACTGTAGTCTGGCAAAGACTGAGTTTGTCACCATAAGACCTTGCAGATACAAGTCATCATGTGATCCATTGTTCATGTAAAATAATTATCATAGGGGCTTCAAAATCACTTAGTTACACACACACACACATATATATATATATATATATATATATATAAAAGGAAGCTGTCTGCCCGTATTCATCTCTTTGCACATATCCAATTTTAGCTTTCTACATACACACAAAATTTACCACAGAAGCACATGGTCTCTTATTTCAAACTTTTTCTCTTTCACAATTTCATACTAAAAAGGCACATTCTGTCTTTTTAATTGTAGTATTTCTGAGTCGTGTAGTATTTTACATTACAGGCTTGTATCTGTGATTAGTACAGGACCATTGAAGATTATTATTTGGAACCATAATTTCAAGTTGTGTAAAATGAAAGACTTGAAGTCATTGTTCCCATGTGATCACGAGAAATGTTGGATCAAGTGGTTCATCTACGTCTGTGACACATTAGTTCCTTATCGAGTGTAAGAAGAATTAGTTACCATTAGTTAGCGCCACAGATACCACCACAGTCCCACTGCATTGCATCCATTACTCCCACTGCAGCGCTCTGCTACAGAAGGTTGAGTTCAGCTGACTTTGTCGACTCGGTTTCGCAGCTGTGTGTGTTGCCGTCAGCCCCTTGCAGAGCCACTCAGTGTGGTTACATAATGACTCTTGCTCTTGTGGATCCAGATCCAGTGGAGGGTGAAGAAGGACTTAATGAGATCTATTGGTCTGCACTGACGACTCCACAATGAACTCCACTGACTCTGTGGCTGGACACCAACAGAAACCAGTGAAAAACATTTAATGGTATTCTTGTTTCAAATCTTAAAAGCTCCTTGAATATTCTTGAACTGGAGTATGGTTGTATCATATATTCAACAAAATATTGACTATATTTGATCAAACAATAAAAAATATCCTCAAATATGTGATGCACCGGAAAAAAGCAAGACAGTTTATGCTTTTAATGTGGTGGAATAAACATTTGTCCTTCCTGCATCGAATGTCTCCTCTCAAATGCTATATTTCTCCTCATTGTAGGAAACTTAAAAATGAGTAGTTTTTGATTGCATCATGATTACTGTGTATTATTCACTCTACACAAAATATTACTTAAAATAGCAACCAAGGCCTGTCTCATCATAATCATAATGATGAGATAGTGGAATTATGTACAAAGGCCAAAGCAGAGTCACTCAAGATAACTCATTTTTGAAAGAAATACCATCAAGATAGGGCTATGTTTAAGATCATCAGCTGTCACATCTAGATGAGCCCGAGTCTCACCGGTTAACATACAGCATTTAAATATTAAATCATAATTTTGTCTGAAGCTGAAGTTCGGGGGCCACTCACCCAATATGTACTGCTGCAGGAGGTTGTGCGCTCAAAGTTTAGTGTTAAATGTAACATTTCTTTCACCAGCCAATAATTTGACAGTTTGTTGACTTTTAATATATCTTTATTTTGACTTAAGAAACCCTGATTCAGAGAGTGCCACATGGAGGCCAAAGTGAGTACAAACAGCAGGTTACAGACTCCAGGTTGACTAGACAGACGATCTAGAGAGGTCTTTATCTCAGTTAGCACAGCAGCAGTCAATGCAGAAAGCTGCAGAAAATGAAAAGTAAAACAAGAGAGAATTCAACACTCTACACAGAAGAGGATCGTAGTGCAGTCTATTTGCAAATTTTCCACAATTCAACAAAACATAAAAGTGAATGCAGGACTTGAAAACTGAGTTTTGTGGATTGAATAAAACAACCTAATAGTTAAGTGTACAAAACAGCAGGCCTAACAAATGCCTAGTGCCCTAGTCTTCTTACAGTAAAACTCCATTGCAGAGAAAGACGTTTCAGGACAGTATCAACATGTGTCCGATGAACAGCAATAGTTGATGTCACACAAAACAAACCCAGTGTACCAACTGATTATCCAAGACACCGCAAGCAAAGCCACAACAAACCTTTGGATAGTCACACGCATAAAATAAAAAATAAATACAATAGCTTTTCTTTCGTGATATCCAGAGCACCAGCACATGCTGCGCTCAGAGTGAGAAACTGGATGTAAAGGACAACAGCGTAAAAATGAGGCAGTAGACAGCAAGTCCACCGACAAAAAAAAAAGAAGAAGCTTTTACACACTTGGGAAGTTTTCACGGCGGATGTTTATGAAAGGCAACTTTTTGAGGCAATAGAGATGGACAATATTGCAGTCAGTGAGGCGAGGACTAGAGAATGACACTTGAAAATTTGTCTGACAGGGGGAAGTGTAAAGAACAAAAAATAAAAAGTGAGCAAATACTGTTTATAATTGCTGACAAACTGTCAATCTGCCTGCATTGCCTCAAAATCCTTGAGATCCTCTGCACTGAAAAGGCAGGAAGAGCGGACTCAGCTGTAAAATGAGTTCAAGGTGTTCATCATACAGCTATTTATACCAGCGGCATTTTGCCACCTAAAACATTTTGCAATCCAACTACTTGGCTGTGGCTGATTTTGCACACACAAGAACAATAAGTACAGAGACCAACATCAACCTAAATAATGCTAATGTTTTTAGAAACTGATAGATTTTAAAAGACTAAAAAGATGACTGTTTCAGATCAGGCAGCCATAAAGCGGAGTCTCTTGAAAGTCATCAGTCACAAGAAGTCAACCTATACATATCTTGTATGTTAAGAGAAAACACTGCAACCCATTAAATGGCCTTGGTTGACCAGACTTGGTCTCAATCACTGATCACTGACAATCCAACTGTTGTAAATGATATGAAGCTGTTAAGAGCCTTTATATTTGATTGATTTATTAATATTATGACTATTTGTTCCTAAACAGTCTTTGTCCAGGTCTACCTCCTTCTGAAGGCTATACATTCTTACAGCAGAAGACCCAGATCCTATGTTTACGAGGCCAGGCTGTAGTTGTTCCTTTTACCTCCTTCAGAGAGGACAGTACATGTGGTGCAGCTGCAAACAGCCGCGATACCTCTTCTATCTGAGGTCATGAGCCAGAAAAAAAAAAAAAAAGGGAGAAATTGTACTTCTATTGGTGGGTTCAGATGATGTCAGACGCTAATCCCTTACTGGAAGATTCAGATGACATCAGAAGAGGTATTATTAGTGCTGGTTAATATTGAAATATTAAGGCGTGTTCAGCTCAAGGGTGTCTTGTTTGATTTGGGTTTGTGGAGGGGAACGGGAGACAAAAAGCAAAGTCTTATTTGGTTACTCTGTAGGAGGAAAATATCCTTATTTGGATGTCTTGGTGGAATTATTATTTCAGTTCATCCTATATGTCTATTTGCTGGCAAAGAGCTGCAGGTCAAGGCGGACCCACACCTCCCCTGTAGGAACTTCGTGCAGCAGAAGACGACGTGTTACTGGTCCCTTGTTTTCCAACTCTTTCTTTATGGTTGCCACAGGTACCTCGGTCCGACCTAGAAATTCTAAAAGAAAGAGAACATTTTGATTGGGTATTAGAATAGAACATGTGATAGTTGTGTATGTGTGGCGCGCCAGTAGCACAAAGGAGAGTTAGTGGGAGTTAATGATGGACTGAGATCGGAGAAGAAGAGGAAAAAGGGAAGACACGGGCAGGTGACTGACCATCAGGTGAAAACTGGTCTCTTTCAAAGATGGTGATGCAGAGGACGTCCTGGTAAAGGTCTTTGATGTTGAACTGACAGTTAAAGTTCCACTTGGGGTTCAGAGTGTCGTTGAGCGTTCTGGATGTGAAGATCTGAGCTCCCATGGTCACTTCACAGTAAGGGTTACTTTTACCTGGAGGAGAACATGAAGACAGGTGAGATGAGGGAAGGGATAAGGGAGTAAAAGCAGGTAGAGGAAAGAAGAGGAAAGCCAAGAAGAGATTAAGAAAATGGAATAGAGAGGAGGAACGAAGACAATAGAAGAGCAACAGAAAAGAGGATTAAAGGGGAGAGAGAAAACAAAAAGAAAGAACATTTAAGCACAAAGAAAGGCCTCAAACTGAAAGTGAAGTGATGAAAACAAGGGATGACAGAGCACCATAGGCTTTATTTTGGCTTCATTAGGTATTCATGCAGCAGTGCATGCAGCTGGGATTAACATCCAGATTCTACCAAAACATTCAAAGTAAATTGTGAATTGTAAGGACCACCCTGTAACATGAGTGCAGCCATGCTCACCATTGGGTTTGCCTGCCTTGAGTTCAGTGGCCTCCAAGATGGTGACAAGAAGTCTGCCGATTCCACTAGCCTTTACAGATCGGGCTGCAACACACACACACACACACACACACACACACACACACACACACACACACACACACACACACACACACACACAGATGGATGAATCCTGATATCGTCCCATTGGTTGCCATCAGGAACAGCTGTGCAAAGACAAGTGTGGAGACAAACCTTGATAGGCCTTTTCCCTTTTTTTCTTTTCTGTTTCAATAAATTCTTCAGATGCAGCCTTGATCTTCTGAACCCAAGCCGTCCTGAAAGCACATATGCACACAGTGATCGTACAGGCCACCATGTGACCTACCACATCTGTCTCTGTGTGTGTGCAGCTACCGTTCATTGATGTTGTCGGTCCTGAGTATATAGACTCTATCGATGTGTGAGATGTGGAAGGTGGGCTCGTCGCTAGAAGGATCCGGCAGCTTCACCAGAACTTCATTTAGCAGCACAGGCTACAGGAAATACAAGATTATACACGGTCAAGAACACATAAAAATGTAACAAAGGCCCAACCCCAACTCTACACGCTCACTGGATTTGCTGACATCAACATGTTTTAAAGTATCTTTAGAAATGTATTTTATATTATGAATACTTAATAATAATTGGAAGTTTAGCATAAACTGTAATAATATAGCGTATCGGTACCATAAATCTTGAAGTGTCCCGTAAGCAACATATAAGGCTACAATTGTTCACTAGTTGATCTGACATTTAGGCACATTATAGAAGGTTAAAAAAATGCCCTGTGCCTGATAAACTCCCGAGTGGATTTCCTTCCTTTGATTTGAAAAACTTTATTAATCCCCAATGGGGAAACTCATGTGTCACCAAAAGGTCAGACTCATACAGACAACAGACAACATTCACAGACAAGAGACAAATTACAAAGAACAAACACCAAAACAAATGCCAAATGAAACAAGGCACAAGCCATACGATACAAGACACATGACCGACATCAGATACTAAATCTAAAAACCACAACTAAAGGTGTTCATTAAAAAAAATCTAACTGCTGCTGGTATAAAAAGACTTTGAGTCGTTCAGTAGAACACTTTGACATCCTGAATCGCTCACTAAATGTACTTCTGAGTCCTTTAACAACACAGTGTAGTGATGGCCTTCAAAAGAAACAATTGTTTTTAACTTGGCCCTTGTTCTTTTTTCTATAGTGACCTCTAGTGAGTCCGGGGGAAGGCCAATCACTGAGCCAGCCTTTCTGATCATCTTATTGATCCTGTTTCTGTCATCCGCAGTGATGACCCCCCCCCCCCCCCCCCAGCAGAGCACAGCAAAAAATAGGACACTAGCTAAGATCCCCTGATAAAACATGAAGAAGCTTTCTGCTTATGTCGAAGGACCTAAGCTTCCTCAAGAAGAAAAGTCTTGACTGAGCCTTTTTAAATACAGCATCAGTATTCTTTTTCCAGTCCAGATGCCACGCAATCTTGGTTTGTGAACATTTTGTCGGAGCTGGACAATCACGTTTTAAACGTCACTAATATCACTATGAACTATATGCCGACTCACAGAAAGGGGGCGTTGAAAAGCCCCCACCAGAGCCCTTATGCACTTGACGATTTGACAGTGGGACGGCCCTGAGCCCTCACACAGGTAGCAGGAACGCGCCTCAAAGTCTGCGAGTGTGGATATTGGGATTGGGCCAAAGTGTATGTGTGTCCGTGTGTGAGTGTTTCTTACCGGCTTGTATATCTTGAGCTGTACATTGTTCTTGTTGCTAAACAATTTATCAGGCCCGGACGAGGTGAACTGCTTAGCCGCATGAGTCAAAAGCAGAAAGTCGTTAAAGAGGAAAGCCCAGAGTTCCTTGTTACTCTTTACCTTGTTCATCTGAAAAGAAACATTACGTATCATATTATTTATAATAACTACAGCCATAATTAAACAGTATCTACAAGGATTATGAAAACATTTTCACTAATGGTGGAACGATAGTCAACTGTCCAGCAACCGAAGACATACATATTTTCAGCCAAAAAGCAAATGTTTATATAACAATATTATTTATGCTGCTGTATCATCACTGCCTTCTGCTCAGATGAATCAGCTCACTGATCTCCATGGTGAAAGTTTTAATCTGAGGTCTGACCCTTGTAACATGTGACCACGACACCCAGGGTCTGACAGAGTAATGTTTCACATATCATCTCCCTCTACTCTGCAGTCTGCCTGGTTTCGTTAACATTAAAAAATATCTTATATATCTTTTTTCTTATGAATTTCAGAAAAGTTTCACTCACCTTGCCGCTGTGGAGCAGTTTCCTGGGGCCCAAACAGTTGGTAAGAGAGTTAAAGACCAGGGGCTGTTGAAAGACAATTCATTGTTTTATAAATAATGAACTTTATTCATTATTGATGATACTAAAGCGCAAGTTAATTAATAAGCTTAATACCTCTATAGCACCGTCACACTGTACGTGGTTCTGAATCCATTCCAGTCTGTCAGAGTTTTCCTTCTCTCTCACGCCCTCGTTTACCTGATTAATGGGATAATTCAGTACAGAAATCAATCTTTTCCACACAGAATACGGATTTTTTTGTAGCAAAATTTGAATAAAACAAGTGAGGTCATAATAATTTCTTCACTGATTCTCAGTGAAGAAATTAACCTGTTGACAGAGTTCTTCCGCTTTCTCCAGAGCCTCTTTAAGAGTGACTCGGTCAGCATGGCCCTCTACGGTGCTCTCCAGGATCTACACACACACACACACACACACACACACACACACACACACACACACACACACACACACACACACACACAAATTAGAGACAAAAAGGCAAAACACTTTTTTTCCTCGTTACACACAGTAAGGTCAGTATTCTGAGCACTTAATGAGGAGTTCAAACACAGACACTCATGAACATGAAACCTACGTTTTTGATGTGCAGTGGGTAGCGTGTGATCCTCTGCATGGGTTTCAGCAGGAAGCTGGACAGCGGCATTCCTTTACACCTGTAGTCGGTGGCAATTTTCTGATGGGAATAAAACACATTAAAAAAAAGGGAACAATTTGCCATATTTGAAACAGCCAAAACGCTGCAAAATTTATCCTCGTCCTCCGAACTCATGTTTTGAGATAGCTTTTTTGCTGTGGGAAACGCAACTAGTTTGAAGAAAACAAGGATGTTTCGTCCCCTGGGTACCAAGAAGCAGAGACTAAAAATCCAAGCTAAAATAGTCTGAAGTGCTCATCAAATGACAGCGCTGGACAAACAATAGATTTTGCATGTCAATATAACACACAACGGGGAATTTATTGCTTCAATCGGAGTCTTATCATCAACAGTGATTGGACATTCACATAAAAAGGTTGCAAATTGTCCCTTTAAGAACCTTGTTTCCATCTTCATGGATGTACCTGCAGAACATCTGGTTTCTAAATACTACATGATAATGATTCTAGGTAAATTTAAACACTCCCTTTTTATCTTCACCTCTTCCTGTCCTTTGACACATCTCCACAATTCTTCAGCCTGTGTCTATGACCTACTCTACTTCCTGTCTTTGCTTACTTCTCCCTCTCTCTCCCCTACCTTGAGGAAGACCTTGAAGTTTGGCTCGCTGTCGATACGCGTCTGGAGCAGCGTTGCTCCGTTGATCTGGCAGGAACAGAAGCGGATGTAGGGCTGCATGTGGGACAGCTCCGCGGCCAGGATATCTCCGATCATCTGGACCGGCATGTTCTCCCCACCCATCTTCTTACGCACACGTAGTGCCCTGCATACACATAAATATACATGCATGAACACAAGCAGCTCTGTATTTTTGTACATTCATAATCCACAGACATAACATTGAAAAAATGTAATGTAATTAAAATAGCTGCACATTGTATCACTCCACGAGATAAAACGGTCCCTTCTAGATGTTATACACTCTGTCCTTGTGATATTTACTTGAGAAGTTTGGAGTTGCAGGCCAGCAGTTCTTTCCAGTTGACGAAGATCATGGCCATCTCTGCATCATTCAGCCGACCCGACTCTGACATCGGCTTCTGGAAAACCTACACAGACACAAAGAGAATGACTGATTTCCACAGACCGTCGGGGATGTGATCAGGAGATCATGCAGACATTTTGAAACATCTCATTAAATACTGGATAGATGTACTGTTCATGTAACTTCTTTCAGAGTGTACCACTGTTTATATGAGAGTTATTAATCAGGACATGTGTCCATTACCTCCAGCACAATTTGCAAGTCATCCATGTATCTCTCCTCGGTCTCAATCAGCTCATGGATGTAGCCCTGTCTCCTCTTCTCCTGGGTACTCAAGGAGTCCAGGCTGTTTAGGTCTGCACACCCTGCAGGAGAGGAGGAACACACAACAGGGGGGGGTTATTGTATGAAAAAAAATTCAACCAGGGCAACAAAACCAAGCCACTTCTTAAACCACAGGAGGACTTTGGCACTGCCTTCTGCTGGACATTTGACAAAAAATAAAAACACAATGCTGCTTTTGATTCAGTCTACTGCACAATTACAGAATCTCTAAGAGAGGACGATGCAGACGACAAAGGGGAATAAGAGGATGTGGGAAACCGGGAAGACTATAGTCTAGATTAGACTTGTACACGTACCTGATACAAGGAGCCCATTCGCCCGTTGGGAGGCTCTCATACTAGCCGACTTCTGCTCCCTCACTGACCTTTCCCTTTGCTCTCCCTCATCATCCGTCTCATCCCACAGATTTAGAAAGTGAAAGCGGCTCTGTAAAGTCATTGCTATGTTTGTCTCTCCAAGTATTTTAGTTAGTTGTCCGTCTGTTTGTCTCTTCCGTCTTCTGTCCGGTTATCCTCTAGTTGCTAGTATGAGACTAAAGCTTCTCGTGGATCAAATCTGTTTGTACCAAAACAGGAAGAGGAATTATTTCTTTCTTTATCACCCTGTGACGTATGTGGTAAAAGCTTAGTTTATTTTTCAGATTTTCAGTGACTTCTGCTAATTGGGATGATTTTCTTTGAGAATCCAGTCCAGATCAGATGCCCAATATTACCACAGATACCACCATAAAAAGGAAGATACATGTTTGACTCTCCATCGAGATGTGTACAGGTTACAAAAACAGTTGTTCACATACTGCTTATCTCTCCATCTAAATCATGCATATTGTGTTGACAATATAAACACACACACACACACACACACACACACACACACACACACACACACACACACACACACACACACACACACACACACACACAGCAGAGGTGAAGGCTGATATTCTATTTAAAAATAAAACAATTAACTTTCATCTCAATCCAATCTTTATTTTGCATTTTAATTCAGAATCCGAAAATATATTAGACACAATTTGTTCAACCATCTCGTACCACAAATGTTCGGCATATGTTGACGTATCAGTTGTGTTAACAGCTGCTAAACTCTTGATGCAGCTTTCTGTCGGTGTGATTCACCCACTTTCACTGCAGCCTGAGCCAGGTAACCTAGGTTAATTCTAGGTAAATTAATTCTAGGTAAATTAAATTACAGAAAAAAACTGCTATATGCTTTCTTTGCATGAGGGTTCATTCTTCCAGTGAATTTGATGGTGGTGCACTAAAGACAGCTCAACTGTATTGTAGCATATTTCACATAACTCCTTGATGTCAGTGGACCTCACAGTTCCTTATGAGACACTTCTCACGTTTTGACCTGAAGTTCATTGATCCATAATCCTGACAATAATGGCTACCATGTTATTTTCTCTATGGTGAACACTGAGCAGACCATGCATTCACTTTCTGCATAGACAGAAACATTCAGAGCAGCAGCATAGCAGTTAATGTAAGGTGCAGCAGCAATATGTGACATCACCCTCAAAAGAAAGGTTTTTGTCTGTCAATGGTTTTGAAACAGTTTGCCATATGGTGAAGAGTTGTTTCATCCCTCTTCAAAACTACTTATGTCCCTTCTGTTGGTGATAACAGCTGATTCGCTTATGGATTTGAAATGTAGAGAACAAACTGTACGCTTCTGCTTTTACCATTTCCTGCAAAACATTTTATAGGTGAAAGCTAAAAGTAATGCTATCAAAATCAAAATTAGTCGTAGAAGAAATTGACTAAATCTTATATTTTTAGCGTAATCTCCACTCAGGTTTTTGTTGAACAAATATGTTACTTTATTTCATCATGAACACATTTCTCTGATGGATTTACATAATCAAATTGCCACTTCATGCTTTCTTTCAAGCATTCTTAAGTTAACCTCATCAGCCTCATCTACAGCTCATATGACCTTGATATGAATACCAGCCCCTATTGTCCTTGATCTCTAAAGAATCTGCAACTCCTTGCCTTTAAAACATTTAAAAACAAATAAAATAATAATATTATTTATTTTCTGTCTCCCCGGGTTTTTTTTAAATTGTATTTTTGGTGCCTTCCCATCATGCCACAGAGTAATACTGCATCTCTTTAGAAAGTTTAAGACCTAAAGCACCCACATCTGCAATAATAATCACAATAAACACAAGCAATTAATTTTTTTCAAGCCTTTCCAGTCCAAAAATCATGTTTTTCGGTTCAGAAATAGAAAAATTAGCAATTTTGACCTGAATTGTGCTCACACCATGACCGTTGTGTACTTCAAATGACCGTCTCCGTCAGTGCGCGTCATCTGACGCGCTTTCAGTTGAGTCTGAGGGCCAATGAGACCGCAGGACCTCGAAACACGGAAGCAAAAATGGAAAAAAAGTCCTGTTGCTGTTTCGCAGCTCGCGACGTCAATACTGATCAAATACTGATCTCCCAATACTGGAAGATTCGTACAGTCTCTACGGTTACAGCCGTGGTACTTTGATCGAAATCCGCTGTTGTTAGGGGTACTACATTAGTTAAATAGTGAAACGTTATAATCGCTGAGTCATGTTGAGGAGCTTACGGAATTACGTAACTATAAAAAAAAATTAAATGTAGTCCATCGTTTCTCTTCTCACAAGGGTTTACAGTACTTTAGCCGTTTAAATTGATTAGATCGGACCTGTGGATGATGATCTAGAAGCGTTTGAGGTTTTTTTTAAACTCACTTCCTCATTTCTGAAAAAGCAGTAAAAAAAGGCTCAGAACCAGTGCACCAGTGCTAGGCCGGAATTTGGACCGTACGTTATTTGTCTAAGTATACACAGGCTTCAGGCTTATTACACTGCACTTACACATCATGTCTGAATATACACATGTCTCTCAGGACAAACAGAGACAAATAGTGGGCTCTGTGTGAGCGTAACTCCCACAACTGGAGAGTAAGAATGGAAAAAAATTGTGAAAGCAAGAGCGGAAAAGTAAAAGATATGAGGGGGAAAAAAAGGGTGATGTGGCACGCATAAAAGGGAAAAAAATAAGAGAAGCAAATGAAAGGAACAGGGACAACCCACAGAGAGACCCACTATGCCTCTGCTTCAGATCCATTTTAGCATTAGTTAAAAATCAGTTCATGAGCAAAACAAGGAGTGAGAAGATCCAAAAAGGCACCAAGGCTTTAACAATTCACAGAATCAGCATCGAGTCATAGGAGAGTTTTTTTCAGGTCCTGATTCATATCAGAGGGAACACACACCTCTATCACACAGACACCTGTTCACTCTCACAGAGTGACATTAGCTCAGTGGGAGAAGTTAGCAGATAAGTAGTCCAGACACCCTGCCCCATCAGAGCAGTGTGTAATAGTGGGTCTCTCTGAAGTCAGGAGTTGGAAGAAAGGAGAGGAGGTGGAGGAGGAAGGGGACTTTCTACCACCCTGGAAGGAAAAAGACACAGAAGTCGAGGAATGGAGAGAGAGGGAGGAAAATCACATATTGGAGAGGGAGGGAGAAAGTGGGGGAAAACAGGGGAAAAGGGGAAATAGTCAGCAAGAAGAAATGATATACAGATGAAGAGATGGGTGGATTAAGAGATATATCAGTGATGGTAGATGGGGGTTGCATAGATGAACAAAGGATAAGCATTAGTTGGTCATAGTGGTTTGAGGCAACATGGAAGAGGAGCATCTGTTTGTTTTAAGATATAGTCATGATGCTTTGTTTAAGGGATTTACTTACACTGCTGGCTGGGGTCACAATCCATTGTGGTCATCTTAACGTAATTAGTGGGGAAGAGACCAGTGACCCCGTTGATCTCTCCTTTCCACCAGTCAGGGTCGTTCTTGTCAAAAACGTTGATCAGCTGACCTTTGGAGAAGCTCATCTCGTCCCCGTTGGCAGCTGTGTAGTCGTATATGGCTATCACCTGACAGACTGAGAGAAAAGAAAAGGAAGAGTTTAACACACCATTATTTGATTTATGCAATGTACTTTGTTACTCTTCACCTCCACCTGGTAAAAGTGTGTGTATGTGTTACCTAGTTGGGGTGCTGGCGTGGACTTGCCGCTGTTGGATCCCAGTATTTTGACATGAGAGGCAGGAAACCAACCCTTCTGACGCTTTTTACCACGGGCCTAGAGTCAGAAAACACAAACAGATTGGGGGAATGAGGTTTTAATGAGATAGTAGAGATCTATCTACATAGATCCAGCACATACATACATACATACATAGGCCGGGTCTCCCGCAAGAGCTCACAAAGTAAACCTGATGGGTCCCAAGATGATAAACAGAACAGAAAACAAACATTTCTGCAAAACAGAATTTCTCAATCTCACTTTTAATTGTACCCTGTGAATAACTGGATTATTTGACCTCGACACACCACCTAAAAATGTTCTAATAAATAACGAACTGGTCACAATCGATATACCTATGTGAAAGGTGAGTGGTCACAAGTAGACATTGCTTTGTTTTAGTGGGTGTACAATGTCAAGATCTGCACAGTATTAAGGACCCACAGAAAGACTGACCTGCAGTTCTCCAAGCCACCAGCCAGAGGCGTTCTTGCCAAGGATGAGGATGAGCTGGGCACTTTCCAGATTCAGCTGTTCAGGGCTGGTAGAGGGGCGGGGTTTAATCACCTGGGCGATCTCTGCACAGAAAAGACATAAATGCAATATAGCAAAATGTTCTTATGTGACACACACACACACACACACACACACACACACACACACACACACACACACACACACACACACACACACACACACACACACACACACACACACACACACACACACACACACACTACCTGGCTTCTTCTTTGCAGATATGCTTGATGTCTGAAAAAAATAATAATATATATAATCAATACAAACCTTTAGAAGCACATGTCTTGTCAAGGATATATGTGTTTATGCTGGGATAAAATTCAAAGAATTTTTTTTGTCATTTCATTTGACCATATGTGTATGTTGATCTCCTGATTAGTTCTGTTTTGTTGTTTTGAAAATGAAAAATAAAGTGGAAAGAAAAAGAAGGACAACACAACATGAAAAACATACAGGAAGTGAACTACAAGCCACTACAAATACCAAACAGAGTTATGTAAAGTAATGGACTGGATACAGTTTTTTAGGCTATATAATGACATGTGTTAAGTGCTCTTACATCCGTCTCCTTAGGTTTGACGTAGTTGCTGGGGAAGACGCCTGTGCTGTCGCCTATAGAGCCGTGCCACCACTCTCCATCTCTCTTGCTCACCAAGATCACATCTCCCTCTGTAAACGTCAGATCAGTAACCTCCGGCGACTCGTAGGTGTACAACGCCGTGTATTCTGAAAAGAATAAATGAACAGAAATTAAAAGCAATGGCTCCAGCTGATACAATGTCTGTTGCTAACATACGCTGAACTCCACAAGATTGCTGACAGATTAACCCAGATATTTTTAAATATTGAGAAACTTAAGACACAACACATAATTCAGGATAAAACTAAAAGGGAAGTGCGATCTCTGTCCCTTAAACCACCTAGAAATCCTCATAAAATGTTTTTTTTTTTTTTTTTTTTTAAAGGGGCCAGGCGAACAAAAGGTTTTATTTAATGGATCATAATCAAATATTAACTGAACTACATGAGGATATTTTACTGTACCTTCAAGCTGAAGGCTGTCGCTAGAATCCGAAGCATCAGGAGGAGAGCTCTTCACGCTGTAAACACAAAAAGATTACATTACCATACTTATTCAAGTATGTTTGCAATCATCCATCCATCCACCAACGCCTATTTAAAATCACAGAAATACCAAAAACATGTCTTCCTCCAGTTCCTCCGGGGGATGCAAGGCATTCTTAAGCCAGACGAGGGTATGAATCCCTGCTGTATGGAGTCATACTTTTCAAAGACTCGACACATTTTAACCGGCTCCTTTAGATACAAAGAAGCAGTGGTTTTATTCTGGGCTACTTTGCATCTCTGCAATGTATTATTTATTTTGGTTATTAGCCAAACCTGTTGATCAGAGGTGAATGTTGGAATGTGCACTTGACTGGATTGACTGATACATCTAAAGCTTTACTTTCAGACTCAACTTCCTCTTCACCACAACAGTCTGGTACAACACCAGCTGGACTCATACTGTATGTACAGCTCTATGCTGCTGAGTGATTTGTAAGTGTGTGTGACTCTGAACACGCTTATCATCACAGAGGACAGAATAAGTCATTTCTGCTGTAAATATCTGATGTACTGGAATTGTTTCCAAACCTTTAGACAGTCACTAACATTACCATGTGACTGATGCACGTGATGACCGATTTACACCGAGATAAATCACATCCCAACGACCACAACATATGTTGTGATAGGAAGTGGACAGATATGTGCTTCAGGCTACTGAGTTTATGTGCGTGTTTTTGTTTTTTCTAATGTTGCATAAAAGGGAATACATTACCGTTTTGTACAATAAATAAACCTTGAATGTTTACAAATTAAATATGATAGTTAGCGCTGGGCTATGTTTAAAAAAGAAATGTTATGATTGTGAAGCAACTTCTTTTTTCCCCAATGGATTTCTAGGCCGATTCACAGAGATTTATTCGCAATTGATATCGGAGATTACGACATCGGTGTTACACTAAATCTAAAGATATGTGCATCATGTGCGTTCAGAAGAAACCCACGTATGTCATCTTTGACACACATTGTGATCAAATGGTGAATCAATAGAAGTGAAATACAAGTCAGTACTTTTCCAGCTAAATCAATCATTTCCCTTCGTGGCTTGTTGCAAGTTAGGTCTCTAGAAAGGGATCAAAGAGGAATTTAACATTTAAAAATGTTGATATAATTGAGAAAATCCACTGTCCTCCCACAAGTTTAGTTACGGGGAACACCACTGTGACTCACTCTGAACTCTCATCTATTCCCAGCAGTGTCACATATGTTTTGGGGAACCAGCCCTTTTCACTGTTCAGCTCTCCCAGCCACCAATTCTCCTGCTGCTCCAACACCTGTATGACATCGTCCTTATTGAAGTTCAGATGGTTGTCTGTCTTTGCTGTCCACGAACACAGGGCCTGGGCCAACAGGTTACCCACCACCTGCTGTCAGGGCACAGATAGAAAGACAGTACAGTGAGTATTTGAGCATTGCATGGCTCCAGACAATAATCATACTAGGTTAGTAGCTGGTGCAGCAGTAACATGACCCATTGTATAAAGGTTTAAACCTCTCACCTGTCCCTGTGTCTCAGAGGGTGCAGGGTTTGGCGAGTGCGTTGGCGTGAAGGCAGATTTTGTGCCTGCTGCCTTGACACCCTCAAGTGCATTGGAAAGCTGTGACTGGAGCGGCACTTTAGCAGCAGCAGCAGCAGTATTATTAGCTGTGTCTGATTGGGCCACTCTCTCGACGTAGCTTTCTGGGAACCAGCCCATCTTCCCCTGTCGGCTGCCGTACAGCCAACCTTCCTCCCGCTCTGTCGACTCATCAACCTGACAGACAGGACATTTTGAGGAAGACAACATTCCGTCTTTGCACTTGTATCTTGAGTCAAGTTTCAGTTTCAATCTTACCTCGATCATATCATCTGGATTGAAGTTGAGCTCTTCATTGTTTCGGGCAGCGAACGGGTAGAGAGCTTTAAAAGATGTGAGGGCTGCTGACTTTCTGTGTTGTGTGGCCCTGGGTTGTCCACCTAAAGCAGCATATCAGGCAAAATAATGCGAGTTGAGCTTCAAAGGTGTTTTGATAAACACTGGAGACAGGAAGAGACTACAGAGACGTATAGATAAGTAAAGAAATGTCTGTCTTACCTTTCCTCTCCTCCAGTCCTCTCAGCAGAGCGCTCAGTTTCCCCTGAATATCCACCTTCCCTACTCCAATCGCTGGTTGCTGCTGACGAGTTGCCTCCTCCTTTCTCTTTCTCACCTCCTCTGCTTTTCTCCTCTCCTCTTCCTCCGCTTTTCTCTTCCTCTCCTCCTCCTCCATCCTCTTTCTTTCCTCCTCACGCTTCCCCCTCTCCTCGTCCTGCTGCTGCTGTAGCTTCCTCTTGTCTTCATCTCTCTTTCTCCTCTCCTCGTCCTCCCTCTTCTTTCTCTCCTCCTCTTGCTTTCTCCTCTCCTCTGAATCTCGGACGGCGGCCACAGCCGCCCTCTGTCTCCTCCTCTCCTCTTCTTCCTTTTCTCTTCTGCGGTCCTCCTCCCTCCGTTCCTCCTCTAACCTCTTCCTCTCGTCCTCCCTCTTGCGGTGCTCCTCTTCTTCTTTCCGTCTCTTCTCCTCTTTCCGCCTCTCTTCCTCAAGTTTCCGCCTCTCTTCCTCTAGCTGCCTCCTCTCCTCCTCCAGCTGTCTCCTCTCCTCCTCCTGCCTCCTTCTCTCCACTTGCTTCTGTCGCTCCTCCTCTTCTCTTTTCTTCCTCTCCTCCATCTCTCTTCTCTTTTGCTCTACCTCCTCCTTTGCTCTGAGCTCTCGCTCAACCTGCTCCTTCGTAGCCTGGATGAGAGCCTGTTTCTCTCTCTCCACCTCCTCCCTCTGTTTGGCCTCTTTCTCCTCCTGAAGCCTCCTCTGACGCTCTTCTTCATCCTTCCTTAGCTTCTCCTGCCACTGGCGCTCTCTTTCTATCTTAATAAGCCTGTGAGTGGAAAGCAAACATTATTTTAAAAGTTTGTACATCAAGGTAAAAATGTAAAAGCTGGAGAAATCATGTTTTTCGCTTTAACGTGACACACTGGAGGAGATACGTGTTAAAACATTTAAACAAAATGTACGAAAGCAAAATACCTCTGAGCTTCCTCCTCCTCCCGTTTTTTCCTCTCCTCTTCGCTCCTCTTCCTCTGCTCTTCTTCCTCCTTCCTTCGACTCAGCTCACGCAGTTTGTCCTCTTTGATGCTTCGTAAATTTTCAAGTGTTGCCTGCTGTTTTCTCTGGCTCTCTTTCATTTCCTTACGCACACACACAAAAAACACACCTTAATTGAAGAACAAGCTGACTAGATAGACACAACGAGATAAAGACTGAACACACAGCATGCACAAACACATAGCATGCACATAAACAGGTGCCTTAACATCGAGCAATTTGTGGAAGGATGTAAGAAAAAAAGAATAATTTTTTTTTAAAGGCTAAAAAAGCCTTTTTAAGAGAGATGAAAAATAGAAAAGTGCAAAAAAGAGCATATAAAGACAAAAACAACAAAAGACACCTAAAGCGAAAACCTTTAGTAGGTAGAAGAGGTTACGAAGGCAGGCCAGCAGACAGAAGACAGCCTGAAGCATTGGGTCCTCATCACCCACATACTGTAAGGTTATGGATAAGAGATGGGTGAGAGAGAAGAGGGAGGAAGGAGGAAAAGAGGAAAGGCATCCAGCACAGGAAAAAATAAAAGAAGATAGAGAAGAAAAGTCAGAAAACAAAGAGTTGAAATTAGTATCAGAAGGTCAAAAAGAAAGTTATGGTGGAAAGGAATGATTGGAGGAGAAAAAATAGGCATCAGGGGCCAAGCTGCAGTGATAAGTATGTAATATAGTATATTTAGAAAAACTAAAACATTGTTAATTGTTTTAAAATATTTTGAATCAAATCACTAATTAAAGCTGTGAAACCAGGCACACAAGATATACAACGTGGTTAGTTTGGTTTGTAATGAAAACAACGAGCTCTGTATTAAAGCTTCATATTACCAGCAACACCCTGTTTATTTCATGTCATTTAGGAAACACACTTCTGTGTCACATGTCCTGCGTCAATCTTTTAATCCAGTAATGTATTACGTTTGTAGTTATTGGTATTTATCAAACAACGAGTCTGATGCCATGTTAAGCTACTCTATAAACGTTATTACATATTAAATTCCTACCTGCATATCTTTGTGATACACGTCCATCTCAGACAGTTTGGCAGCGGTCTCTTTCTCCAGGACTTCCAGCTGTCCTTGCAGTTTCAGACATGTCCCTTTTTTCTCTGTAACGCCCACCTTCAGGGCCGACATGCTCGACACTATAAACAGGTGTCAAGCAAGCAAAAGTGAAAATCTCTTTCATTAAATTCTCATTTATATTTTTTTGCATAGATATGTATGTATAGAAATATGAAAAATATTAATATTATATAATTTTCACTTTCTGCAGTGGTTTGTTGCATTATATCAAATAATTGCATACTTTAATTTTCTACAGTATAGTCTGAATTTACTGTGATATACCCAATTTTCCCATCAATGTGGTTTCTATCAAACATCAATCATCAGTGCTGTTATAATATGTTGTTGTTCCATCCATCAATACTAACCAGGCAAGTTATTTACAGACATGTTTCTGAGTTTCTCAGTCAGTCGCTTCTGCTCGGGAGTCAGCTGGGATAACTTCCTCTGGAACTCCTGATCAGGACGATATGCATTAGAAATAGAAATGCATCATTGGGGAAAATATTTGGGAAAACATTTTTTGCATTCTCTCTCAACAAAGTAACGATTTGACAAATAAATCATAGATAACACATTAAAGTGTGAGTTAAACTAAAAAACAGCACACACACACACACACACACACACACACACACACACACACACACACACACACACACACACACACACACACACACACACACACACACACACACACACACACACACACACACACACACACACCTCTAGCTGTTTCTGGAGGTTGGTAATGTCCTGATGGCGAGTCTCTTTCCTTTGATTGGTCAGATCCAGGTCCGTCTTCTGATGCTTTTTCTTATTCTGAAAGTCTCGCAGTCGGTCTGAGATCTGACGGTGCTTGTTACCCTGAGGTAGAGAGAGGTAGTAAGAAAGTGAGAGAGAGAAACACAGAGAGGAGGAGGAGGAGGAGAGAAGAGAAGAGAGAATGTCCTTAATGTGTTCATAATGGATGAGAGACAGCTGGACAAACTAAGGCAAACACTGCATGAACACAGTATGTCTACATTCTTCTGATGTGTTGCACTGGAACAAAACTACTATGTCTCTCCACCACTCACCACAGCCTCCAGCTCCATCTCAAGACTCATTTTCTTAGCTTTCAATCTGGTGATATCATCCTGCTCCTGCACCTTCTTTATCTGGAGCTCCCCCTGCCGCCTCCTCTCCCACTCCTCCTTCCTCTGACGCTCGAGCTCCCGCTGTGCAGCCTGGAATGAACCCACGCAGGACACTGAAGTGTATAGAAACGACTCTTCTGGGGCAATGAATGAGGGTGCATTCATACAAAAAGTCATACTTGTAAAAACAGAATCTACAGTCCCTCACCTCTTTCCTCTCTATCTCTCTCAGCCGCTCTTCTTCTTTCTGCCTCTCCAGTTCTTTCTGTCGCTCCAGCCTCCTCTCCTCCTCTCTCCTCCTCCTCTCCTCGACCTCACGAGCCTCCTTCTCTCTCATTTCTTGCTCCTCTCTGGCCTTCTGAGCGCGCCGCTCCCTCTCCCTCCTCTCGGCATCCTGCAGCGCCAGTCGTCTTTTCTCCAGTTCTGCGTTCCCTCGCTCCAGGTTGGCTTTGAATTTATCCTCGAACGACACTGAATAAAGACAAATAAAACGTTTTGATGAAGTCAGTAT
This sequence comes from Myoxocephalus aenaeus, assembly GCA_038501785.1. Lineage (NCBI taxonomy): Eukaryota > Metazoa > Chordata > Actinopteri > Perciformes > Cottidae > Myoxocephalus > Myoxocephalus aenaeus. Next base: position 1,401,229 of record JBAMJR010000116.1, read on the forward strand.
TGGTATACTTTCTATGATAAGTGGGAGTAAGCAGTCAAATCAAAATCTAAATATTTACTTGATTTTAATAATAAGGAACCTAGAACATACTTTCATCCGTATCAGGTTTAAGCAGTAAATACTTTAAAGTACAGTTCATTGGGTTTTCATTCAAAGTATTAAAATTGCTAATGTGCCCAATAGACATTTAAAAAAAAAAAAAAAAAAAAATGTATGTAAAACTAATTTGTAGTTTTAGAAAAACTGCCACTAAGAAGTAATGCTATACATTATTTAGATTTAGGGATCTAAAAAAAACATTTAGCTGTTAACTTTGTGTCGTCTTGGGGTCAAAATGACGAGTGTATATGTATGTGTGTTGATGGGTCATTTTGACCCCAAGACAACACTTGACATAAGTTTTAACTCTAGCTGCTACAACTTGTGACTGTGTTAGATGATCAGGGTTCCCACGCTTGCCTTGAAAAGAATTTCCATGCTACCTCCTGATTTTCCAGGTACCATATTAAGTGATGATCTATAGGCCCCTGAAGCTTTCCGCCCCCATTCACGCCCACCTCCCCTCACACACACACACACACACACACACACACACACACACACACACAACCCCCTAGGACACCTGACTACTTACTTGACTTAAAAGATGTGCCAGCTAGCTAGCTAGTTAGCAAGATTGCACTGCTTACTAACTAACGTTGATAAACCCAGGTTTACCACACAGTTAAAACACAGGTACTTACATTTGAGGATAAACTTGCATAAGAAGTTTCACTGTAGAAGTCAAGGCTCCCGTGTTGGCTGGGAAATGCATGTATTTGACCCTTCTATTGAGATCGCGAGTAACATTTCTCGGTTATTAGTCCCGAAGTCCACCAATCCGAAACTATACTTTTAAAGTCCATATCACCAGGTTGCCTGCATCAAATTCCAACATCCACTATACCAGATAGGATGCCAAGAGCATGCTCTACAACATGGGATCCATTTCTATCTACAGTAAAAGCTGTTCACATGTAAAGGGTTTTTATAAACTCATCTTAATTATGTGCTCAATAGTTTAATTTTATTACTATTTTACACATCATCCAATAAAAATTTCCAGGACAACGGTTTCAATTTCCATGTAAGTGTTCACTTTTGTTCAGTTTCCATGACTTTTCCAAACCTGGAAAATGAAAAAATAAATTCCATGTTTTCCATGGTTTCCAGGTACCGTGGGAACCCTGATGATAGTGTGTACAAACCCAACACCAAAGTGTGCTGCCCTAACCTTGGAGTCACTTGGCTACAGCTTAGGCTGCTGCAAGCGGCCACCGCGTATGTCACAACACGTATTTATGTTTATACTATTAAATTGTGACTCGTGACTTGTGAAAAATTGATCATTGAGTGATCTTATCTGGTTACTAGGTATTGTTGCTGCCTTGAATTATCTTAGCAATGGAGAATATAGAGAACAAGACTGAACATTATGCAGCAATCAACCAAGGCTACATCCCGAGTTTAGGGTTGGTAGTGTGAGTACTGACAGTTTGGTCTGGATTTCTGTGGAGGTTCTATGTCCAAGTCATCAGTCAGAGCAGCATAGAGAGAACTGGATCCATTCACTGCCCCCCTGGAACCGAACATATACACAATAAACGTATTCATTAATGTCGTCCATGTTTAATACACTTACAAGTGTTGACAACATGTATCTACTCTAAAGGGCATTTGCAATGTTTTTGTGAAATTGCGCCAAGTGTGTGCACATACCTTTGCGAGGGTGGTACCAGTTCAGTTGGCAGTGTTAGCGGCAGTGGTTGTCCAGTCTTTGCCATGTCCACAAGATGCATTGCCAGTATGAACTCCTCAGCTTTTAGTTTCCCGTCCTTATCCACATCAGCTAAAGTCCTGTGGGAGGGTTGCAAATCAGAGGTGCAAGGTTTATACATGACTTCATACAGGATAGGAAGGTACTTTATGACAACTAGGAATATGTTGCACTATTAGAGAAGGTCTTCAATATGATTAGAACTCTTTGTTTTCACATTTATGTGAGACTGAAATTTCTAGTAAAGATTAACGACTAAACTTCTCAGCTACTTCTGATCTACATTGACAGTCCAGTCTAAGTTGAGGCGGAAGTGGAACAGTTATAGGAATCAACTGCATACAAAAAGGGTTTCAGGAGTTAAATCACCCCCCCCAAAAAAGATCACAGCATAGGTACAGAATTAAGACTCATTTTTTAAAATAACAAAAATAATTTCCTTGTATTTAATGAATGTATTTAGTAATAAATACTAAAAGCAGCCTTGACCTGAAAAATATTTCCTGAACAAACAAAAGGACTATTGTCAAACAAGCTGCATTTTCTAGCTGGCAAACCTGACTTTGGCCCTTGAACACAACACGTAGCAGTCATAGGACATGTACAGACACACACACAAACAAACAGATATTCTCACCAGATGGAAGCCAGCTGTGTCTGAGTCAGCATCGTGGTCGCCATGGCACCTCTCACCTGCTGACCTGGCAACAAGAGTGACAAATGTGAGAACACCTGTATGTGTGGGTGTGGTGGAGAAAGGAAAAGGTCAAGGGTGTGTGTGTGTGTGTGTCTAAGGACCTGTACAGTATGTGCCCATTTACTCATTAAACTAAAATGTGGCAGGAGAAAAAGAGGGCAGTCCCATGCCTCAACAAAGCTGGTTCCCAAGACTGATTCCAGGTCCTCTTGATGTTTTAATAAAAGTGTAAAAAATTACTGATGAAGAAATTAGAAACGTTCTAACCTTTATTCACTCACCTGGATATATAATAGATGCTAATAAAAAGGACTGCGACAGTATCAACAACAATCAGACTTTTTTTGTCAATGTTTATTTCACAGAAACTGTTCTGTTGTGCTATAATCTACAAAGAGATTGGACCAAGAGCTAAGAAAACTAATTTGTGTAATGTATTTCATGTGCTACAACGCACATAATGTGCAGAGTCACACTTGCAGAAATTATTATTAAGTGTGACTTAAATGAGTAAGTATGTGTGCGCACGCATGCACAATTGTTGTTTGACTCATCATGGGTATTTCAAAAGAACAGGTCCAACCAGGCTGTGTGTGTGTGTGTGTGTGTGTGTGTGTGTGTGTGTGTGTGTGTGTGTGTGTGTGTGTGTGTGTGTGTGTGTGGAGCAACCATAAGCCCTGTGTCTAACACACTCGCATCTGGGGCAGAAACACCCTCCACTTCCTTAGAGTTAGTTAAGACTTGACACACACAAAAAGGCAATCGTTATGAAATCTTCGGTGACTGTTGTTCATGAACATCCATGCCTGCATGCCAGGCATAGTTTGGTTTTGCATCACACACACACACACACACACACACACACACACACACACACACACACACACACACACACACACACACACACACACCGTACCACTGAGGTATCCTGACATGTGTTTATCCAAGCTGTTGAACTGCTGTCTGTATTTGAGTCTGGAGGCATGTGGCACAGCCCAGTCGCTGGGAACATTAACCATGGGGGACATCACAGAGGGGGAAGAGGAAGCTGAGCTGAAAGACAAACAGAGCAGACACAAAAATACTAGCTGAATGCAACAGACTTCAGACCAGTGTGTTTTTGCACTTCAAAAAATATAAACGAGGCACTCGAGAAATTGCTTAGTGCTTCCACATTTGTGTGCGTGTTTTCTTGTGTGTGGTTACCTGATAGATCCTAGGTCCAGCATGGATGAGGCCTTGTACATACCAGAAGAGGAGAGTCCGAGCGAAGAGGAGTAGGGTGATGCAGAGCGAGGTAGGCCTGATAGCACAGAGCACAAACACATATCCATTACATACTTTCATACAATTATCTGTGATCATAAGGGCGGTCCTCAACGAAATAAATTCTTAGACGACTAACACTCATAAGATTTGGGCGATTAATCAGCAGCCCTAGATATCATAATGGCATTTAATGGTAGCCTTTAACCACAAAATCTTGATGATCTTTTTTTACAGTTTCATAAAGAGTGAAACGGGAGGGGAGCTCTACAATGGGTCAGTAATATAGTGCCATCTAGCCATCCAGCCAAGCTTGCCAAGGACAGGGAGGCTGTTTGTATGGAGATGAGACTCAGAGATCGGACTTTGCTTTTGGCCAGAATCATTACTTTTCCCCTCAGAAATATATCATCATCTGCACTCTGCTGCAAACATATACAATATTTACTCTCAGAGTAGGGCATCAGAGAAAATAAACAACTTGCAAATGACAATCAGGAAGGACAGATGAATGTATTTAATCCTACAGGAGACTAGAAGCTAGAAATAAAAATCCTCTGTACCAGTGGCCAAAGCTCCAGCTGCGAATGGGTCGAGAAGTCCAATGGTGCCATTAGGCAAGGTGGCGCTTCCCATCAGCGGCCTGGAGGGGGTGGAGGTTATCAGAGGGCTCAGGCCTGTTGCTGTAGGAACCAAAGAGGTGAAGCCTGTCATTGGTGTCAAAGGTGAGAGTCCAGGGGTTGCCAGGGAGATAGGGGTAAACATTGCACGGTTTGTCCCGGTCATCATGGACATGTTAGGCACAGTAGCCATACCTAGGACACACAAAAGGTAAACCAGTCAGATAACACATCAGTCAAAATGTATGTGTGCAAACAGTAGATCAGTCAGACAGACACACTTAGTTTGTCAATAGTTGTTCAAATCCACCAAATAATTTTTTTCGTGTATGCATTTATATCTTTTAATCTTCAAATGTTTGTGTTTAAGACTTTGATTGTTCAAGCAAATTACACATTTTCACATAGTGGATAGATATAATAATAATAATAATAATATTGTACCATAAGCTGGGTTGGTCAATAATGAGGTGGGGTTATTGAGGCTGGGAGCCGGCACGGGAGGCTGCTTCATGATGACGGGAAGTGCTGAGGGAAGCAATGTACCCTGGAGTTTTAGCTTTATGAGCTTCATAGCGATGGAAAACTCCAACCTGTCCATCTTCCCATCTTTATTCATGTCAGCCAGAGTCCTGAAAGAAAAAGGAAAAACAGAGAGTTAAGATCTTGTGCTTCAAGTATAGAATTTATTGAAAATCTCCAGAGATCACGTTGCTAAAAAATGTGAGTGTGAGAGTCTGTGTGTTTCTCACCATATCTCAGCCAAAACTGAAGGAGGAAGCCCTGATTGGAGTAAAAACTTCCTTGCCTGCTCCCCTACAGAAAGAGACAGAAAGGGAAGAAAGAGAGAAACACACGAAAATTGAGATTCCCTGCATGCAAAGCTGAAAAAAGAATGGGTCTGGTGCGAAACATTACTATCTACAGCATTTTGGTAACTGCCTGATCACCTGAGCATTTTGACAACATTTGTGTTCATTTTAGAGCTACTTATGTTTATATTTGTTTGTGTATTATTGTGAAATTGGGAATCACTGTGCGTCATACAATAGACGTATCCAGGTCAAACGGCATTAAACAGCATGAAACGTACAGGCAGGGAAATTACTTTTGCTGTGATGTGCACCGATTAGTGTGTGTACCTGAGACATAGCCCATTGATGGGGAGAGGGTGTCAAACTTCTGATCATGTTTGACCCTCTCCTCTGGGGAGATCGCCCATACACTTGGGCCACCTAGAGAGAAACAGTAGAAATGTCAAAGTGTGAAGCACCAAACATGGTAAATAGCCGTTACACTAGATGAGTGTCAGCCCAGTCACCATTGTTCTGTGTTAAGAAGCAGAGTCATCTCACTTCACTGAAGGAAAATAAATCGTATTCTATTCAGCAAACCTGCTCCTCGAACAGGCCCACGGCTGTTTTACCTTCTCAATGTTTGAATAAATCACACAAGCGTACATTACACACAGACAACACGTAAATCTGAGCAAAGCAAACAAGCATGAATACAAAAAAGTAAGGAACCATTTTACGACATTTCAAAAAACAAAACAGGTGCACAAACACAAACTCACACACAGATGACAGAAAACCCTGAGGCCAGGCCTCTGTGGCAGTCAGGAGCTGGGAATGCACCGATATTGACAAAGTGATAATGAAGCGCACTGTTACTGTGTCACTTTGTTCAGACAGGAGAGCAGAACAACACTTGACTGCACATGAGTGTTTACTGCGCGGCCCATCAGCAGACGCAGTGAATGGACAGTTTACTTCATGATAACAAAGCATACAGTTTCTGTAACTTTACTCCTGTGACTGGCACCATAAACAAAGCTGGTGTCAAAATATGGAAATAAATGGACTTCATAATGACAACAATTGTACTAAAATTAAACTGGTCCAGAGAAGGACAGTGGAGCTTTTAAGATGAAAACCTCTTCCATACAAACAGTAAGAAACACTAAGATACATAGTGTGCGTTCAGACAGCTGTATGTGCAGCCACACATTTGAGTAAAACTGGGAATTATTAGAACTATCAATGTGTTAGCTTAGCAGATATGCAGAGCCCAAAAAACACACACACACACACACACACACACACACACACACACACACACACACACACACACACACACACACACACACACACACACACACACACACACACACACACACACACACACACACACACACAGCAGTGGTCTTACCATTCATATTTGCAGGTGGCAGAGGCAGAGAGGGGGAACTCCCGGTGGTGTCCTCAGCTACGGCTCGCAGCCATCTGCAAAACACACAGTCACAGCCCAGTCATCAGTCACTACTGCAGCTAAGACAGGACAGGGGTGTCACTGAGAGGAGAGAGAGAAAAGGCAGCGAGCGAGCGAGCGAGAGAGATTCTGGTCAGTCAGCAGAGTTAAACAGAGCTCCTCCTGTTCTCTTCAGTCAGGAGCACTCTGGCCACGTCCCAAAGCTTTTAAACTACTGGGACATGTTCCAACACTATCCACACAGCCCATGGTAGTGGCCAGATACCAACACTACACAAGCTAGACTGATTAACCTTAGACACATTAGAAATCATTTACACCAGAAATATATATAAACCCCTGATATATAAACCCCTGATCATACTGTGATGGACCAGTTCTAAAAGTCCCAATGTCCTGGTGTTCAGCAAACATCAGTTCGTAATGCTACTGCTCAGGTTTGATGGCTATCTGGTCTGGTTTATGTTCATCCTTTAGCCCCCCTGTGAACGCCGTGAACAGGTTATGGTGGACAGGAGATAAATTAATCATCTGCTATTAATTCCTATTTGACTGTAACACACTGTTCTGAAACTGTTGTTTTTACTTCATCCGAGTATCATGATGTTACATTTTGTACTGTGGACGGCAATTGATGATTTGTGACAAGTGGAAAAAATTTCTCCAATGTTTATCTACTGTGGGCCTCAGAAAATAAACATTTTGAAAAATTGTTTTGTGTTGTCATTCATTCGTTGTAGAGCTTTGACATTGCCAACTTCATACAAGAGTAAGAGCTGCTCTGTGAGACTGTAGCCTACTTTAGGCATAGCAGGGGTTTGAGCTAAATGCTAACATCAGCATGCTAACATGCTCACAATGGTAACATGATGATGCTTCACATTCCAATACCCAACAGTTCTAGTTAGTTTGCCAGAATAAATATTTTGTATTTGTCAAATGCAGTATGCCAAAAGATACCAGGATGACCTACTGCATCTGGTCGCAGTTTGCAGTATTTAAGCCAGCATGCTTTTCTGAAGGGAAACAAAAACATTGGCCAAATTAACATTTTGTCCTGATGCGAGCTAGACGAAAAGTCAGAGGACCATTACAGTACTTACAATTCAGCCATGAATGTGTGTAACAAACATCATGGCAATCCATCCATTCATTGAGAAATCTCACTTAAGGCTGCAAGAAGAACGAGTCATTATGATTCATCCTCTAGTTACATAAACGCTTGTTCAACATTTGATGGCAAACCATCAAGCAGTTGTTCAGTCTGATACCGACCAACCGTCATTGCCATTAAAACAAAGACTTAAATGATTTCAAACCTGCCTTCCCGTCCCACGCGACCACTCCTTTCTCAAAGTATGTTACATCATGCTTGTTAAGCAAGTGTGGGAATCCAGCTGCTGTCGCATGAACCCATTTTATGTAGTGGGAGGGCCCAAATGTTCTGCAAGGTTACTGTATTTAGGATTTAAGTGATTAATTACTACATTTAGTGCAGGGGTTGATGCGTCTGTCTCCATGTTTCTCTATTTTCTTTGATGTAGTTTACAATAATCATAGATTTCTTAACACTGTTGTGTAGCTAACTAGTCAGCTCGAGAAATTAACTGATTTGTTATTTCAAATATTTCTATTTTCTGTCAAGCGATTAGACCACATTTTCTCTAACTGTTTTTTGTAACCTTGCTTGGTATGGTTAGGAGGACATCTCTGCCAGGTCACAACATGGTAAATGTACTAGACTTTGTGTCTAGACTAAATGTTACACATGTGGGTTCTGTGTTGACAGATAAACAATTTGCCAATAGCACATTCAGGTCTCATCTGTGACTGCAGCACTGTGCCACCTGTTGAAATACAGCCAACACTAAACTGCCTTGTTTAGATCTAAAACAGTTTTTGCCAGTCAATGGGAAGTGTGAATCTTTGCTTCAATACAGGACAGATAACAAAAGGCCACCTGTACTGTGAGGACTACATTTGAATAATTTATTCTTAAACAACTGAATTTATATTTTTTATATTTTTAAATTTTATTTAACCAGGAAAAGCCTCATTGAGATTAAAAATCTCCTTTACAAGAGTGTCCTGGCCAAGACAGCAGTAGCACATTAAAACAAAGTTTCAGACATACAACATAAAAAACAGTGACAGAACATTTTTAGATCACGGCATGAGTAAAAACAAAACTAAGACTCAAGACTCAAGTCATCATATCATAGTTCACACAGGTGCACATCCTCAGTCAAAACATTTACAACCAGATCAACCTTCCTCCAACCCTTTCAATCTATTTTTAAAAACACCTAAAGAGACCGGCTCCTGGAGACCCAAATCAGTCTGCAGCAAATTCCAAGCCGCAGGAGCAGCAAACCTAAAACCCCTTTTTCCCATTTCGAGACGGACGTTGGGGACAGATAACAAGAATAGGCCTTGCGCATGTGTCACAGAGCGAAGATGGTAGCTACCAGCATTTTTCTGATAAATTAACTTGCACAGATAAGATGGAAGTACATTAAGAATTGACTTATAAATAATGACATGCCAGTAATTTAGTCTACGGATGGACAATGCAGGCCAACCAACCCTAGCATACAGGGAGCAATGGTGAAGGGCCTTAAGATTTGTTATGAACCTCAATGCTCCATGGTAGACAGTATCCACGGAGTGAAAACATTGAGAAGATGCATGCATGTATAAAACATCACCATAATCAATCACATACATAACAGTAGCAGCAACAAGTCTCTTTTTAGCATCAAAAGAAAAGCAAGACTTATTTCTGAAATAGAAACCCAGCCTCACATTCAACTTCTTCACAAGTTGCTGAATGTGAGGCAGGGGTGTCCAAACTTTTTTCACAGAGGGCCGCAAACAGAAAAATATACGAACGTCTGGGCCGCTCAGGTGAGGTATATCACAATAATAAAATGAGGTCAATTATGCTTGCTTATATATATATATATATATATATATAAAAATGCATCAGAGGAAATTTGGCCTTTTCCAAGCCTCGGTAGAAGTCAGGTAGGGAGAGAAGCTGATGCTGGTTCTTCAGAGAATCATCACACTGCATCTCCATCAGTTCTAGTTCAGACTCTCTTCCACTTCTTCTGCATCCATCAGGAAGGGAGTCGAGAACAGTTTGATTTAAAAAAAGGAAGCGCTGACTGAATTCTGTCATGAGACGTGATGACAGACACATATTTCCCCATTTTAGCAGAAAGGTTGACCTCTGGAAAAGCTCATTTGATTTCAGACAGCGTGGGGAAGAGCGCAGTGTTGACGTTGTGTAGTTGTGTCTCATAGAGTCGAAGCATCACACAGAACGGGTTCATGTGTGCATGAGGTTGTGCTACCTGCTCTTTGTCTTGCAGGCTCTTGCTCAGTGTGTTGAGATGATAAATAAGATATAGACTAGAAATGCCAGGTCTGCCAACCATAGAGGGTCACTCAGCTCATGAAGAGGTTGGTCCTCTTTCAAAAACGGGTCAATTCTGCCCTCAGGGAATAAATCCGCTGCAGCTGGAGCCGCGACTGAGCAGCGCACCTCAGAGTGAGAGAGCAGGTCCTCAACGTGTTCAGCCTCAACATCAGGCATCTCTTCCGGGCACATCATTCCTGCGGCTTCAGTGAGGCTCTGTGTTATGAAGTCACGTCTCAGAGGTTTCCGTGTCGCGCTGTGAGCTGAGCGACCTCGTAGCTGCTCGTGTGGCATTTTATTGTGTTTTGTTTGGACGGCAAAAATACGATTGTTGAGCTAGCAGGCTAGCTGCCATTTGCTTGATTTTCACTTCATTATATTTCTAGAACTTGCCGCGGGCCCATAAAACATGGGCCCCGGGCCACAGTTGGCCCGCGGGCCGTAGTTTGGACACCCCTGATGCAAATAAACCGCTGAAAAGTAATGTCCTGCGTCATAGTTGGAAACACTGTGAAACAGACTATCATGTAGGTTCTTTAGCTTTCACATTACATCATTACTGGCTTGCTGAAAACCTGCTTCCTCCATGGATCTCTCTCATCCCCCACTGACTGACTGTCACCCCCAGACAATTTCCTACCGGTCACTCCCCTGCACACCCCTCCATACCTCATATTTAAATACACTTGTCACCTTCACACTACACTTACATTTCACCTTATGTTCTGTTGTCTGTGCACTTTATTATAATTATATATATTCTACTGTAGATTTAATTGTAAATATTCTTCCCATTATTGCACTTTGTTTATCGTTAAATGTTTATTGTTAATGTTAAATGTCATGCACCTCCCGCCAAGACAAATTCCTTGTATGTGAAAACATACATGGCAATAAATGGTTCTGATCCTGATCCATCAGCCAGTCACACTCACATGATGTAGAGCAGAGGTGGGCAAACTACGGCCCGCGGGCCGGATACGGCCCGCCGAGTATTAATATACGGCCCGCCGAGTATTAGAATTATTATAACATTAAAAAAATATATTAAAAAAAAGTTATTAAAAAAATATATTAAATTTTTTTTATTTATTTTAAATAATTATAAGTTATAGTAAAGACCGCTGTAGCGCTTCTCCGTTCCCAAGTTCAGTTTCCCGAAGCACGATGACCACAACAGACCAGCGTTGATGTTTCTTCATGCTTATTTATTGCACAGCGCTCTTTTAGGCTTTTCGTGTGTGCAGCGGCTGTCATTCAGACGCTGTTGTGGGACTACGGATAATATTATGAACCCAGACACCACGGAGTTTGATGTTCCGACGTATGTGGAGTTTACACAACAAGTATAAAGCAGAACTGGTGGTTATTTCCAAGGTGGATGGCAGAATCGGTATCCGTTTTACGGAGATAAGACCGGCGCAGTTCCTGGAGGAGTCGGAGAAATTCACCGAGCTGTGTGCGGCTACGGATAATATTATGAACCCAAACACAAGGGTGTTTCATGTTCCGACATGTTTGGGACTTCCACAACAAGTATAAAGCAAAACTAGTGGTTATTTATTCCATAATCGATACCGGAAAAGACAGCTCTTTTTCACGGAGAGACCCGACGGCGATAAGCCACGCCCCCTTTGTCAAACACTCTCCATCCATCTGATACTGGCCCGGCCCGTCTGTCAAATTTTTTAATTCAATGTGGCCCCTGAGCCAAAAAGTTTGCCCACCCCTGATGTAGAGGGAGGACGAAAAGGAGGAAAGAAATTCCAATCTTTCTTCTCAACACTTCCTGTCCGGTAACCCACAGACACAGGCATTTCCTCGTCAGACGTCACTTAACAGGAAGTGATCATGGATTTTTGGCAGGGGGACAGCTTTGATGTCCCAGAAAATATGAGCCAGAGTCAGAGCTCGGGTTGGAACTGAGGGAGTACAAGAATTGTAGATCGACGAGTGATTTTTAGGACGCTAGATGACTGATCACTGACTTGTCTGCTGATATGCGCACCGAGAGAGCATTTGAATGAGATAAAGAGAAAAGAATGAGAGGGAGAGAGGAAAAGTGTGTCGTTTTTGTGAACGTAGTCTGATCGATACTGTCACAAGGGCAGAAAACTGCAAGGGAGGGCTAATCTACTGCCCGCCATCTGTCGCTCTCCCTCTCTCCTACTTCACTCCTCCTGGGTCAAGTACTCCTGTCCTTTATCCTCGCACCCTTTTTTTTTGCATTATTCTTTTTCATTCTGTCCTTGTCCTTTATTTGCCATCCTTATCCAATATTGAATGAGTGTGTACATATGGATTAAGAATATATTCATATCGAAGTCAGGTTTGCAGCAGTCTCAACACTGATATAGCTAAACAAAGAAGTCAGGTTACCATTTAGTAAAGTCACAAACTAACTCAGTTAACACATCATGCTACCACCATGTGGAATATAGAGCCTGACTGGTTCGTTTGTGTACTAAAACACACATTTTCAGCAAGGTCCCATCACATCTGGTCATCAAGTTGCAGTAAAATTATTTTACACTTAATAACAATGTTAATCTCAACAGATGCTTGGCATCTCAGGTGTTGCATAATAAACAGTGGGGTTTGCCAGACAAGCTGTATCAAGTCCTAATTTATGCACTTTTTGTACATATTGACCAACTTATCTATATGTCAAAACCAGATATGAGATGACAGTAACCAACATGATCAGCAGGCTCTAGTCATGTAGTATGACCTCTGGTAATGCAATACTGGAGGAATAATGAATAAATGAAAGATAGCAGTAGACTGTTGGCTTTAAGGTTTACCGTTTCCAGAGTGACAGAGGAGTCTGATTTTTCCTGACTGGACAGCTGTCTGACCAACTGAACTATTGACATGGTTAGCACAAGTGTTTGACTTCAGTAGGAGACTCAGCTTTACAAACCGCATGCAAATCCTTTCTGAGGGTTCACTTTACCTGTAATGCAGGACCTATAAAAAAACAAAGTTGTAAAGCGGACTGCAGGAGGCTGGGAATGAAGTCCTGATGCCCTGTTTTGATAGTGTTACAGTCGGCATCATAGAAAAGGAGACTTAAGTTATTTACAGATTACCCCGTTTTAATTTTTTACACGAGGGGTTGCATTATCATCAAATTGGCTGATCAGTTTTCTGAAGCTGAGAAAACCATTTCAAAACATACTGTGTAGGATGGCCACTACAACCTTGAATGGCGACTGGCAACAATCCTTTGATTTCCATCCAGCTTTAGCAATACCATTGTGTGATGCTGTATTTAATTTACAGTAGGGGGATTCACGATATAAAAAAATACATGAGGAGAACGTCCCTGTTTTTGTTTTGGGGTCCATTTTGGGAATTTCTGTTTTACCAAAATAAAATCTCGGAGGGCGCTTGTGTTAGATCACTAGAATACAGTTTGATTATTCTTGAACAGAATCAGACTGGGACTGTGTAAGATCATCCTGGTGCCCACAGATGCAAAGTAGTCCCATTACTATCGTCACAGTTGAATACATAAATAGACATATGACTCATAGTATGTCCCAACCTATAATTTACAAAAAACGGTCTTCATTATTAGTTTATTAATGAATGACTCCTTTCCATTACTTTGGTGTCTTGAGCTGCGATACATCATGTTTGTTGTCCACCATTTCTGCATAATTTGCATATTTAGAATAAAATCACAATACGGGCAGAATTAAGACAATGAGATTGTTTATTAATACCAGATCAGCTGTCATTACCCAGATAATGTATCCTACACAAATCACATGTTGATACCAGGTGCTAATGTGGCCTAAATGTCAAGGTGCCCAGAACAGGGGAGAAGACGATCAGACCGGCCAGAAGACAACGGGTCATGGCTCTGAAACTAGTAAAGCTCAAAGATGTGCAGTATTATTAATTACGCCTGAGGTTTTCCTGCTATATCAAGTCAAAATGTATTTTGTGAAAAGGGCTTGTTAGGCTAATTAATAGGGACTGCACAGCATTGCTTTGGACCGAGTTCATGGATGTTTGTTAAAAACTGTTCTTTTTATAGCCAGGCTATTTATCCAACAGTTTTCAGTGTTGTATCTACTAACGGAGAGACAGAAATTTCCAAACGTCTTTCAGCTTGCACATTTTCGTTGGTCTAAAAGTTGATTGTGTTGAACTATTTTTCAAGGTCAATGTGAACCACTTAATGCGGAATTAATTTAATTTATGAATTGGCTATGTTGGTCAGACCTCACCTGCTTCACTTCTGCTTTGGTTCCTGCTGAAAGACTGGGATATTTCTGTCTCTCCGTTAGTATATACACAACACTGAAAACTGTTGGATAAATAGCCTGGTCCCTGACATTAGCTGCTTCAGTAGCAGCTTTGAACCCGGCATGTCTGTCTGTTTGTCCCTTACGCTCTGTTTAACGTGCACTTTCTATACTGCACCTTGCTGCCAAGTAGACTATTCACATCGACTGAAGTATACAGAATTCAATAAAGAACCAGACAGTGATGGATGAGACGAAAGGATGTTTTTCCAATACACTTTTTCTTCTCTCTTAATCCCTCCACTTCCTCATTCCCTGATTGTCTTTTGGACCGTCCTTTTTTTTCTTCCTCTCTCTCTCTCTCTTTTCGTGTGTCGTTGGATATCAATGTCTGTCCCTCTGCCCTTAACTCTATACTCTTCCAGTTGTGTGACCCTGACCTGTCCTCAGCACTACGCAGTTCAGAGACAAGCAGTCTGTTATTCTATGAAAGCATTGATTTTCAGCCGCCCCGCTGACCTCACACCAATGACATCATCTCCATCCCGATGACTCTTTCTCTGTGTGTTTGTTTCTATGTACAGTAGAATTACCCATGCTACAGTCCTTTGACCACCCACTATAACTCATTCCCCACTCCTCTTCTGTGTCATTATTTGTGTCTTTTCGACTGCTTCCCACCACAGAGCACAAGGCACCCATCTACTCTGCCGTAAACACCCCAAACCACCAGTTCCGTTCATACACTGAGAAAGTTCTGCAAAGGCCATCTAGAGTCTTTCAGATTTGGTATGATTAACATTGCTTGCAATGCTGTGTTTTTTGTTTTCTTAAGGAGGCATGCCTCTCCCTCCTTTAGTCTGCTTTGACCCACCCTGATTTGTTCATATATCAGGAGGATATGACAGAACTGGTGAGAGTACTCTGATAGCTTGTTCATTTATAGTGGTACAAGGGTTCCAACAGGATACCTCTGGTAGTACTACAAGTGTGTGTTTTCCTCTATCATCTTGACTGAAGCTTTAATGAGGAAGATATAAAGGAAGAGTTCAACCTTATATCTGGCAGGCATTAATCATCTTGCCTTGAGGATAATTCCACCAATGGGAAGTTTGTGAACATGGAAATCAAAACCAGGTTGATCAGTTTGTATTACTTTGTCATGCAATAATAACAGAATTACAGTAAAGTGGAGAAAAATAACGTAAGCCATGTTCAGCAATAAAATTATGAAAAGGTAAAGGAAGCTGTTGCTGGATCGAAAAGTCTGTTGCATTATCAGCAATGACAAAGATGCCGTATAAAAGCAGCTTGCCAAGCCTTCAATCTCTACTCAGCCATACTGTAAATATATCACTGTATGTGTCAAAGCAATAATACACAACCACAATCCTTTAACAACCAAATGCAAACATAATAATACTAACCCCATATTGGTGGCATCAACTTCTCTAAACAGAGCAGCTGATATTCCAGCCTCTTCAACATGTATCTCAAAGCAGGCCCTTCTAACGGAATCATTATCCTGCACGTTGTACTGGAACATCCATCCTCTCTGTGTCTTGAAACCAATTCTATTTTCCAAGGAAATTCTATCATAAAAGGCTACACCATTTCAGTCAGTATATCAGTGTCAGGGAATGATACCATGACATTTGTATTGGAATGGACTTCACCGTTACACCTGCTAATGTCGATGATGCATTCATTTTGTGTGGCTGCATATGACAGGGTTGCTTTTTATTGCGTACAAAAATGCAGAATTAAATAAAATTGAGATTTTTGTTTTATTCTTCTACAATTAGGTGATTTGTGCTCATTTTTCCAATGAAATGCTGTCACATGGACTTGATATATGTAATGTAATTGGGAGAGGTGCTAGTAAATTTGCCTCGTTGAGTGTCAAATATGGTAAGTAAGCTTTTTATAAAATACAGACAAAATATTAGTTTAATAATAAATACATATTAAATAATTAGTATTGTGGATTCCTATGACACTGCTTTTTAGGGTTGCTTGTATTTTGATGATGTGAAAAGTTATGCCTATTTACTGGTGGCTCTGATTAACCTAAGACAACAAGAGGGGACAACCCAAAATCAGTCCAATTATCAAAATAAATAAAAAACTGAGCACTGCTACTCTATTGTGAACCACAGATGACTTTATTCCCAATCTCAAACTGACTTGAACCTCTATCTGTATGGACGATAAACTGATAGAGTAACATTCCCTGATCACTTGTCACCAGACCTGTCTTCCTACAATGCAACCTGCTCAACTCGTTTGAACGGGGAAGAATATATGAGAGACTGACCTGCAGATCTGCCTCAACAAACTTTACAGAGGTACCAATAAACACCCCGTATGTAGTTATTGATAATACCCAACAGATAATGACAAACTTAGCTATAACTTAGCTAGCGAACCTAACTCCCATCCCAGCTGAGTAGCACCCCCCCCCCCCTTCGAAGATAGATTTTCATTTATTCCTGAATCAAAGAAGACAGACTTCACAAAAAATATGAACAGACGAGACTGTACGTAACGTAGTCCAAACGCGTATGTGAAAACTGAAATAAATCCACAGAAACGCTAACATAACAATATTAAACTTGCACTCTTGCTTAGATAAGCAGTTTCGCTTGCGTACCTCTCTCACAACGGCCGAAAAACATCCACTTCCGACCTTCTGAGGGGCCCGAAGTTGTCGTCCACTACTTCCGGACGGTTTCCCGGGACACCGTGAAGGTTTATTGACCAAGGAGAGCAGTATTGTCGAAGAAATGTTCAAGTTTAGCAGCCTTGTTGCTCAGAGTAGAACCTGTTGCTGACAGCTCAGTGTGTCACACCAACAACATGGCTGACGAGTAGTGATCGGTGGCTGTGTGGCTGTTAACGTCTGACCGAGTGGGAGGAGAGAGACCCGGAGGAGGACATGCTGATGGGGGGGGGGGCAATTGATGGGAGAGAGATATAAGGAGGAAAGCAACATTATAACTAGTCTTTTTTCTCTCATTTGAAGTTCTGCTGACTGATTTCACTTCACCTACAAAGTGCTCTAACCCTTGTCATATATCGATATAATGATAGATAGATAGATAGATAGATAGATAGATAGATAGATAGATAGATAGATAGATAGATAGATAGATAGATAGATAGATGGCCCGTGTACGTTCTGATCGTTAATTGTATAGTCTAGTCGAAAATACAGAAATACCGTTTTTTGCAAATCCTTCTTTTATTATTTTCTTTGGAAGAGAGACGCAAAGCAGGGCAGGTGACCGGAAATACGAGTCTGTCAAAAATAAAAGCCACGACCATAGAAGGATTTTAAGCAAGACATTTTGATTTACAGTCTATGATGCAAACACATACCAAAGTAACAAAAGAAGAAGAAAATAAATTCGTCAATTTAAATAAATAAACCTGGGCCGATGGGAGCAGCAACAGTAGTTCACTACAGGCGGTTTAATATTCATGTATCCATGAACACAGCAATAATCACGTTTCGATTAATCGTTGTATTAACACAGTTCGTAATATAGTTTAATCAAAGTAATGTTTGTGTGCAGAGTTGTTGCTGTTAGCACTCTGTTAGCAGAGCAGAGCCTGTGTGAGGAGACGCAGAGTAAAAGTGTTTCCCCTTTCTACCAGTAGATGACAGTATACGTGTATTTACTCTTATACTGCCATCTACTGGTAGAAAGGGTAAACATCTTTACTCTGCGTCTCCTCATAAACACTCTGCTCTGCGTTCACTCAAGAAACAGCCCAATACGGTGGAAAAAATACGCGAGTGCTAACGGCAACTACTCTGCACACGAAAATCACTTTGATTAAACTATATTACTTGCTTACAATCCTTCTATTACTTTTATTTTGACAGACTCGTACTTCCGGGTCGCCTGCCTTGCTTTGCGTCTGTCTTCAAAAGAAAAAAACAAAAGGATCTATACTGCAGTTTACTTATGTGAAATATGTTAATTGGTAAGGCCATGTAAAGTCGGAATAATTTCAAAATAATAAAGTTGTCTAAATGTTCTTTACAGTTGGATTAGCCCCTATGTTCAAACTACACAGCCCATAGTGCATTGCGGTTGTTTTACGTTAAGTTTTGCGACTTCGTTGAACTGCTTTTCACGTAACGTACCGCAGTTTAGCCTGAGCAGCAGCAACCTGGTTAGTCTGCCTCCATGTAACAAGTAGAACAAAAATGTTCAACAAGAAACCCCGGAGGAACTTTCGGCAGAGAAAAGAGAACTCCAGTGACGAGGAGGACGAGCAGAGGAGCAGAGGAGATGGAGAGGGAAACGAAAAAGATCCTGCTGCGGTAAACACGCTGCCCAAACTGGCCCAGGGCCGCGGCATTACTTGCAGCTCCAAGCGGGAAACGACGCCTCCCAAGCCGGACAACAGGGACGGAGAAGACGGGGAGACGTCGGAAGTGACAGAAGAAAGAGGAGATAAGCCCAAAGACAAAGATGGGTTTAAGAAGAAAAAAAACACCCTCTTCAGTTTCTCTGACGATAAAGAAGGTAAACAAGTGTAAATATTGCGCTTTTATGTCAATATTGGACCCCAGACAGACGTTTACTCAACGAAAGCTGGTAACAAACGTTATCGCAACGTAATAATCAAAATAAATATTCATAGATTGTTTTTTTCCATATGATATATTGCTTTGTGTCATATCGATAAGGTATACAAGTATATAGATAGTATTGACACAATACATTTAATCAGAATGGTTTGCATAGGATTTTATCGCCAGTTCTCTTCATCACTCTGCCATTTGGGGGAGTCTGCTTCAATTCTGTGCTCATGGATCCCTGATTTTGTTTTTACTGTCTTAGCTGAGGAACCAACATTTAAACTGAAGAAATCCTCTGATAAAGCTGTGCTGTTCAAAGTCAGGAGGAAGGATGCTTCATCTGCCAATACCAGCCAAAGCACAGGTAGGTGCCTGACTGGCTCATATTATACAGCCTCATCATGATACTGTAGCAGGTCATTATTATATATGTCACATTACATACACAGATCTTATGTTAAAATGCAGTACATACACACTTAATACATGTCAAATGCCATCTTTTTAAGTACGCCTAGCTCACAATAATACAGTCTGGTGTCTAATGTCTCTAATATTTTGTCTACATCATTTGTGTAAATGAATGAATGAATGAATGAATACATATATACTTTATTAATCCCAGAGGGGAAATTATAATACCAATCAGATTAACCAGTTGTATACAGTGATGAAATACAGATTGATTTGGTAGAGTTTGACAAATACCCATTTATGAATTTGTGTATAAAAGGGGAGTGCAGGGGTAAAGCATTAGCATTTCAGCGTGGACAAGGAAGATTCGGTCTAGAGTAGAGATATATTTTGAAAAGGTGCCTATACAAAACTCTTACCTGTTGAAAAGGTTTTATGAGTGTCAGCCTACAAACCACACCTTAGTCGTTAAAGTAATATTAAAGATTTTCATCTTAATTCAGTATTTATCAAGATAATAATGTGAATATATTGTCAAACATAATCATACTTTGAATTTTTTCACGCTTGCATCCTTCCTCTACTCTCTCCCAGCCTCAGCAGGTGGAGGTGTCGCAACATCTGCTTCTACTAGGCAAGATTATGACAGTCAGGCATCACCACGCGCGATGCACCATAATGATGATGACGAAAATGATGATGATGATGACAGTGATCTCAGTGATCTCAGTTCTCTCTCAGATGCCTCAGCCTCAGACTCCAGCTGCTCCGCTACTAAACCAAGTATGTGTATTTGTGGGCGTACTTGACAGAAGTGCTGTTCTGGCAGACTCAAAGCGGTGAAAAGCTCTACTCAGATTATATTTGGTCCGAAGGGATTTTCATTAGTAGTTGTATTAAACACACTAAGAAATGTTGCTATTTGCATTATTAAATTTGTCTGCAGCCTGTTTATTGATCTCTTGTAACAATTATTACTGTACATCCATTTTACAATACTCCCTCCACTCTGACATAGTCATTCTCGTCCCACCTCCAAGTGCAGACAGGTAGACATACAGCGGGTAAAATAAGTGTTGAACACGTCACCATTTTTCTCAGTAAATATATTTCTAAAGGTGCTATTGACATGACATTTTCACCAGATTTCGGTTTCAACCCAAGTGATCCATACATACAAAAAAATGAAAAATATGTTCAGAAATTAAGTTAAGTGTAATAAAATGGAATGACACAGGGAAAAAGTATTGAACACGCTGACTGAAATTTATTTAATACTTCTTTCAAAAGCCTTTGTTGTTAATGAAGGCTTCAAGACGCGTCCTGTATGAGAAACTAGTCGCATGCATTGCTTATGTGTGATTTAGGCTCATTCTTCAACACAAACAGTCTTCAAATCTTGACATTTCCGTGGGAACTCTGATCTTTAGCTTTTTCCATAGATTTTCTCTTGGATTCAATCTTATTGTTGCTAACATACTGATGACATAAGTTACAGAAGGATTTCTAAACATCTGAATGTTCCAGTGAGCATTGTTGGGGCCATAATCCAGAAGTGGAAAGAACATAATTTCACCATAAACCGGTCTACGACCAGGTGCTCCTTGCTAGATTTCTGACAGAGGACTGAAAATAATTATCAGAAGAGTTGTCCAAGAGCCAGGAACTACTTTCGGAAAGCTACAGAAAGACCTGGAATTAGCAGGTACAATTGTTTCAAAGAAAATTATAAATAATGCATCAACCGCCGTGTCCTGTATGCACGCTCACCACCAAGACTCCATTGCTGAAGAAAAAGCATGTTGAAGCTCGTTATACTCAAAATACTGGGAGAATGTAGTCTGGTCAGAGGAGACCACAATGGAACTCTTTGGATGCCCTAATACACCATGTTTGGAGGTCAAAGGGCACTGCACATCACCCCAAAAACTCCAGACCAGCAGTGAAGTCTGGGAGCATCATGGGGTGGGGCTGTTGTTCCGCATACGGCTCTGGCAAACTTCATATTATTGAAGGAAGGATGAATGGAAAAATGTACCGAGACATTCTTTGATAAAAATCTGCTTCCATCCAGCAGGATGATGAAGATGAAACGAGGGTGGACATCTCAGCAAGACAATGATCCCAAACACACGGCCAAGGAAACTCTCAACTGGTTTCCGAGAAAGAAAATAAAGCAGCTCGAATCAGCTGACTGGAATCCAAGAGAACATCAATGGAAAGAACTAAAGAGCAGAGTTCCCACAGAAGCTTAACGATTTGAAGACTGTTTGTGTGGAAGAATGAGCCAAAATCACACCTGAACAATGCATGCGACTAGTTTCTCCAAACAGGAGGCGTCTTGAACCAACAAAGGCTTTTGTACCAAATATTAAATACATTTCAGTTCAATACTTTTTCCCTGTGTCATTCCATTTTATTACACATAACTTAAGTTCTGAACGTATTTGTTTGATTTTCTTTGAATGTATACATTACTTGGGTTGTTAACGACATCTGGTGAAAATGTCATGTCAATAGCTCTTTTAGAAAATTAATTACTGAGAAAAATGGTGACGTGTTCAATACTTATTTTACCCGCTGTACATACAACATAGCTTTATCATTGAGCTTAATGAGGTGTTATCAGACCTTGTTCTGAGAGTATAATGAATGTGTCACTGATTACTCTTGCACTTATTGAATACCAGATGAAAATAATATAATTCCTCTTATTTTCAGTACACATGGAATGTTGTTATTACTGCTACTGAGAAAAACATACAGTGCACGTCTTTTGTTATAATTTCCTGCAGTGTTAAGACAACTTTCTGTTACGACTGATTTGCTGCTGTTATTGCTTTGGATAATTTGGTATGTAGTATCCTGCTTGCTGTATACCTGCATCTGGTATGTTTGGTGTTAGTGTGTGTGTGTGTATGAGTGTGTGTCAACAGTTGGATCTGTGTTTGTCTACCATACATGTTACTTGTCTATACCTGGACCTAATTGTCTGTCAATTTGTTTTTACAGTAGTTATCCCTAATGCTAAAGAGATCAAGGCAGCCAGGCGGCAGCGTCACACCACTCGAGCCCAGAAAGAATTCATTTCCCTGGGTAGAGACGGACACAGCTCCGCTGGTAGCACCCCAGATCACTACAGCAGGGAAGATGACGAGGAAAGAGTTCATGATGATGATGATGATGAGCCAGATGATCATGAGAGAAGAATCGAGTTCGCCCCAAGACTGAAGAGCATTAGGGAGAGGATTGCAGAGAAACTTGGTATGAGGCAGGAAGAAATGAATGTATTGAAATATATATCTTAACTTGGAATTTTGTGACCACTTTTTCTTCGAGCATGTGAAATAGTACAACTGTAACAACTATAGTCTCAAAGTAATTAGACTAAAATGGTATGCCGTTTGAAAAATGACATTATGATATGCTGGCTGTCTAAAAAGCCTTGCTTGTTTTGCACCAAATTGTGGGAATACGAAGGGTAGTATTTTGTATGTTTGTGTGTAATTTAGGAGAAAGTGATGGCAGTCTCTCAGGAACTGATGGAGAAGAGCAGGAACTTTGGGAGGAGACACAAATTGAGAAGGGAGTCAAGAGACGGCCAGGAGGACAGGTAGGAAGAGATTGAGGCAGCCCTCTTACTTTTTTCCCCCCATTTTTCTTAATAATTTTCTTCTGTTAAGTTCTCCCTCTTTCTAGTCTCATTTGTCTGTGTCTCACTCTTTCTGTATTGAACTCTTGTCCTATTTTGTGTAAAATTGGCTGCTCTCCAATGGCAGAATAGTCTCTTTCTGAAGACTCAAGCCATCTGCTAGTCACTAGTGTAACTGCTCCCCTCAGTACTGCAACATTGACATTCTTTACCCTGATTTTTCTTCACCTCAGAGCCCGTCTGGCAGTGAATCCAGCAGCTACAGCAGCAGCAGCAGGCGAGAGAGACGACGACAAAAGAAGAGATCAACAGGAGTCAAAATCCCAACTCTTTCTTCCATTAGTATCTCAATGGTCAAGAAGAGGATCATTGGAAAGTAAGTTTCCACTAGCTTTATTTGCCTTAATGTTGCACCACATCATAAGACATTATAGAGATAACATTAATTTAAGAAGTATTGGTCTGATATGACTTGGTATTATTTAATTGAATCATAAAAAGGTAACACTATTTCCCAATACATTTTGAAGTGATTCCACATTGCAAAACAAGACATGTGTTGTAATCAAACACATATTTGTGACCTCCTTACTTCCGACTACACCGCTTTCTGATTTTTCTTTATTTCTTTTTAGACTAGACTCTCTGAAGGAGGTGCACAGAGCACGACAGGCAGAGCTGAGGAGGATGGAGGGCGATGTTGAGAGCGCTAAAACCTCTGCAGAGTCTCTGGAGGAAAGTTCCTCAGAGAGACAGCTGAAGTTTTACCGGGCCATGACCATCTATGTCCACAACCTGGTGGAGTGTCTACGGGAGAAGGTCAGAAATGAGTAAATCTGTTCAGTTATTATCTGCTGTTACCTATCATATAAAAGCCTAGATGAAAAATAATTCATAAATTTGATAAAATAAAACCTTAAATTGTACCTTTCCTAAATGTCAACAGTACAACAAATAGCAGAATGTCTGTGAGAAAAGGTTGTGGTTTTAGTTTTTAGACCTGGTTGGCAAGCTTCAGGTTTGATAGACTAATTTGATAGACTGGTTGTCATATTGTAATCATTGTATCTTGTGTGATAATTGTGTGTATTTATACCACGTTTAATGATAAAGTGATCGTGATAACTCTCTGTCAATAATCAGACAGTTGGAACAACAGTCGGGATCAACTGCAAGCTGCAGAAATACATCCCTTCTGAAGACAGATGACGGTAATATGCTGACTGGGGATAATGTGTTGATTGTCGACAGGTTATGGAGATCAACTCACTGGAACTGGAGATGCACTCTCTGTTGTCTGACCAGATGGATGTGATGTTAGCACAGAGACAACAGAGGATCAAGGAGCAGGCTGACCGCTTGCAGCAGCTCAGCTGTGAGTAACATCTCTGTGTTTATATGTGCTTTTATGTATCTGTACAATAAGTCTATAAAATAGTCTACAAAAGGAACATTAACATTAACTTGATTTCCTTTCATCCATCCATTCTTTTTTTTTTTTTTTTTTTAGATAACACAGATGAGCAGAGTTGCAGCTCCACCAATAGAACAGAAACTCAAGGGTGAGTGTAATACAAATTTCTTTCAAGATGTCATGGTTTGCTTCTTTTTTCATATATTTTATATATTCTATACATAAACATGATTGCTGTAGTAGTAAATTAGAAAGGTTTACAAAATGAGAGGTGTGTACAAGGTGACATGTTCTACTCTCTGCCCTTGCAAAGATATGTTTGTCAGTGTTCAGTTTGACAGCTATTTTAGATTCAGTCTTAGTTTTATTCTTCAGACAAAAATGCTTCTTAATTTTAAATCAAATTTTAGTAATTTATATTACTTTACCATAGTTTTAGTATAATTTTAATTGACAAAAAGTCATAGCATTTTAAGCACCTTTTAGTCAAAATGTTTTATCTCTTAATTTTGTTAGCTATTTCTTTTCTTAATTAAATGTCCCTTTAGTCTCCAGATTATATTGAGCATTTCATCTAGTTCAGCCAAAACCAATAACTTTGTCATTTTAGTCAAACTTATATCACATAATGAAAAACAGTGAATGATTAAGAATGCAGCTTTGCTCCTCTGAGTCCTCCTGACTGCTCATTTGGGATGCGTGGGTCAGTTACTCCCATCCAAATCGCAAACATTATGCATGATAGTAGCACAGTGTCAGGACTGAATCTCACCATCGTCTCATCTTCGTCATGGGAAAAAAAAGTAAGTCCATACTTAATTTTCGAAATTAACACCGATTTGATATGTTTCTGAAATGTTGCAGTGAGGTAGCCTCTGGTGTTGAAGCTGAACAAGATGCTGACATACCTGAAGACACCCAGCCCTCAGCTGAAGAGGAGGAGCACCTGCAGAAGACAATAGGTGAGGTCTTCAACTAAAAGCTTCAACCTATAGACCCAGGTTTTAGTTAGCTGCACTATAATGGGCGATACAGTAAACTTCAGCCCAGCTGCAATATAATTCTGTACACTACACCATCTTTTTTTTTTTTTTTTTCACTTTTTCTATTTACAATTGCAGAAAATCCTAAGTACAAGAAAGTCCAAGCTGAAAGTGATCGCTTGTTTGTTTTTGTCTGACCCGCTTTCCGTCCCTCTCTGCTCCCTCCAGCTGATATCCTGTTGAGAGCCCATGCAGTGTTTTCTGACGTCCAGAATGACTTCTGCGACGTTAAGAAGATTCTGTCCCGTTTTGAAGAATGGAGAGGATCTTACTCTGACACTTACCACAATGCCTACATCTCTCTCTGTCTGCCCAAGTTGTTGAACCCCATCATCAGACATAACTTACTGGCCTGGAATCCTTTAAAGGTACATTGTGGACACATACACACAGCCTAACTCATGCAGACACACAGATGCCATAACACAACTTATGACGTTATGTGTCCAATGTAATTTGTATGTTTCAGAACAATTGTGGGGACTTTGAAAACCTCCCATGGTTCACAGCTGTTGAGACCTTTTGTCATGGTCATGGCCACGAGGAGCTAGAGCACACAGACAGACAGACACTGTCTAATGTCATAGAAAAGACTGTCCTACCCAAAATAACAGGTAACTCACTCACTTATGTATATGTATGCTATGTGACTTTTCTTTCACAAACGTACTTATCCACAACTCAATAAGTTGCTTCAAAGTTGAGTCAATATGTTAAAATGCAAGAAAAAGTGCACGTAGCAATTGATAAAGGCTGTTTGAAGGTGTAAGTGCCTTGGAGCTAGCTCAGGGTTCTTCTCCACAATTGAAAGCAAGCTGGCATACAGTTCTTCAGAGGGATTTATCATGTTTTAACAATCCCTCAACACGCTATCCTTGACCTCCTCATCAGTTTGTTTTATATCATAGATGTGTCAAACGACAGAAACATCACTTCTTTTTTTGGCTCTGTTTTTGCTCAGCCTATGTGGAGCTGGTGTGGGATCCCATGTCCCGCCATCAGTCGGTCTGTCTATCTGATGTTTGTCACAGCCTGAAGGAGGACTATTCCATCTTCGAAGGAGAGCAAAGTAAACCGGTCAAGGTAAAGTAAACACTGACACATCATTGTCAACACATAAATCATCCTGCTTTGCTACTGTAGCCATTTTTTTATGTTTGAAAAAGGGATGGGAGATGGTTTCTATTTCCTTATAGTCTAATTATGGTTACTTGAGATCAATCCGATCGTCAAGGGGAGGCATCATGGCTTGGCATCTGACTGAGCATTGTAATAATGGAACCTTTAAGCTTTCTGCAAGACCATTACAGTTATGTGCATAAACAGTATTAAGAGTGTTATTTGAAATATAATACATTTAATAGCAATGTCTCCTCTATTCAAACCACGGCCCCTTTTTAAAAGTCCCTGTGTCTGCTTGGTGCGACAATATCACAGCATGGTATTCCGTTTTAACATTTTTATCTTATCTTTAATATTCAATTCAAATACTTTCCATAACGTTAACTACTTTTATGGGGCGCAGAGCAAACTTTTGGCCAGCAGGCATATGGAGAACGGAGATGTGGCGTGTCAGATCCAAGGAAAAGAGATTGCTTTTAAAACGTGCTGATTAGCAGTGATCAGCAGCATCAGCCTAAGTTACTCTCCCTAGCTCTACAGTGATTGTAACAATTAAGACACAATATAAAAAAAACGTACAATATATATATACAGTATATACACAATAATGTGCAAGTCAAATACACAGTATATGAACACGTTTGTGTTAACGATGTGTATTCATGTCCCATGCAGGCATTCAAAGAGGCTTTGATCAGACGACTGAGGAGCTGTGTAGATGAAGATGTCTTCATCCCTCTGTACCCCAAAAAGTCAGTATCTTTCCTTGCCTCTTTCAGTTTATACATTAAGTGATTATTTGAATGACAAACAATGAGAAAGCAGGTGTTATTTCCCCCTTATGTCATCCTTGTTGAGGACATTTCTCGATCCAATAGCCCATATTCTTCCACTTGTTTTCCGTGTTTACGACGAAGAAGTCTCTCTTCCCATTATACAGTATAGACTCAAACACGACATATGTTTCTGCTTAATCATTAGATTAAATTGTCAATTAATAACCTTCAACTCTGATGTATTTTTTAAAGGTCAACGGCCTCATTTAAAACACAAAACGGGACCTGAAAGAGGCGTACACCACTTCCCACGCTTAAATTGTGATCTATAAAAACAAATTTGACTGTGCTTGAGAACGTGCGCACCTGTACAGAAACTCTGACCCATGCGTACGAACATTTTGGAGACAGGAAATTGGTGACGCAGATAGTTGGAGTGTAATGTTGCACGATAGATACCCTGAAGACTGCGTATGAAAGAATTAGGAGTGAACGAGTGTTCTTCCTCTTGGTAATTGCCATGACTTACTGTAAAGACCCAGCCAGCGTATTTTTATGCATCAACATTCATAAGGTGCTTTGCATTGACCATTTATGTTTGAATGTGGGTGTGTAGAGGGCGGGACCAGCTACACACATTTACAGGTTAATTTGGGATTTATAAAAGGAAATTATACTCAAGGTTTTATAAATTTAATGTGTTTTGGCGAACGTGTATTTCCTCCTTTTGAATGTATGCAAACATTTAGTGGGGTTCCTACGCACTGTTTTATAAACGAGACCCCAGGTCACATTACTTTATGACGTCTGTGGTCTTTAAAATCTATTATATACAGTATGCTGTTTGTTTTTCTTTTCAGGTTCCTAGAAGACAGGTTGTCTCCTCAGTGTCGCTTCAGGGATCAACAGTTCTGGACAGCCATAAAAGTACTGCTCTCGCCCATATACATTCTCTTTTTAAAGACTTGTGTGCTTTATATTGTTTGTTAATCATTGTTTTGTGTCTATATTATTAGCTACTAGGTAACATGGAAAAATGGGATTTTCTGCTTCCTGAGTCTGCTTTGAAGGAACTGATGTTGGACAAACTGCTGAACCGATACCTGCTGATCACCTTGTGCAGTCAGACGCTGTACAACAGTGCTGTACATGCATGCAGAAAGGTGTTTACATTTTTTATTTGGAATGAGTGTATTTTTGGTGTCTGTGCACATGTCTCTACGCTTGATCTTGATAATGATCTGGTTGTCTGTTGTCTTTGCTTAATGTCCCACTACTTGTGTCTCTCTGTCAACAGATAGGAGATAGTCTGCCGCTCTCTTGGTTCAAAGGAGAGAATGCATGTTTGCCTCAGCTCCAGAATTTCAGAAACCATCTTGTTCAGGAAGTTCATACCATCTGCAAACAGCAGCCTCCTGAAGATCCAAACACCAGGTAATAAAAACAACAAGTTTTTCAATTAGGAAGTAAAAAAGTTAAATTTGGGGGAAAAAAGACTCATATTTCTTAATGTATTAAGTTTACCTTCTTAAACAGCTTAGTACCTGCTAAAATCCATAATCCTTCTTTTGATACTGTGTGTTTGTGGTTACAACAGCAGTTGACTCCCTCTTGCCCTATCATATGACATCTGCGGCTTCAAATTTAACAAATTGTAGTGGTTGTCTTAATAACGTCATGCCGATTGAATGACTTTCCTTCATGCATTTATAACAACGCACAACTTTCTAATCCACTCTTGTGTGCCCCTGTCTCCTGTAGGTCTTCTGTAGTTGAAGTTTTGCAGATTTTGAGTAGAATCAGGTGCTACGACTCCATCATGGCAATAACAGAGAAATACCACTATGAAGATGTCATCTACGCTCATCAGCTGCTGAACCAAGACACCATATGAACAACAAACTATGTAGAATGAGCGGTGGATCAAACCGCAAACAAAGTACACTGTTACTTTGAAAGCAATTGTCAAAGATATTATCCAGCAGGAGAGGAGCGGAGTTAACTTGTGAAGTAGAGGGTTACATAGAGCCATGAGGGCAAGTATGTCTCCTTTATGGTCGATAACCACTGCTTGTCAGACAGCACCGTTTACATACTGTATATAAGTGTGTGAGAGGTGGAGCATAAAGTATGAGCCAACCAATGGTACAAATTATTTGTTTAATAAAGGACACTGCCAAGAAAAAGTGTAGGGAAAAATAATTCCCCCGCCTACATTTTATTTTAATCGTTAACAATTTGCTGTCTGTTTTGTACAGGAGAGAACTATTTTTATGAATAAATATTTGAAGTTGTATTTAGATTCTACTTCCGTCATGTTGAAGGTGATTTACACCCAAGTTCACTTGCTAATACTTAATGTTGTTTTGAAAATAAGGTGATGACATATCCAATAAAATGTTTGACTTCATGTAGACCTTTTTCTATTTGAATTGCATTGCTACACAACAGCTTGGTTTCATGGTTACTTCCTGTCAGCTGATGTATCTTATGAAATGTATTCCTTGAATGCAACAGGAAATACATTTTTGAAATTGTCTATACAATTCAATTGGTTATAGCAGCTGACACCATGGAAACCACCACTGCAGGTCAGCTCTTTTAGGTTAAGAGATTTGTAGAGTATTATGAACCAATATCTTATTTAGGTCACAGTCGTAGAACAGGTAATGGGATTGGCATGTTTTCACTGTTATCTGGTAAGAGGATGAGATTAGGTTTCTGCATGAGAATATTTTTCTTTTGACTAACTACATTTATTCTATTACATACACTATTTAAACAAAACAATCTTAAAAGTCCATGAAATTAAGCGAGGCACACAGCTTTGTCACACCATGACAATACAGTGACACAGGATTTCACAACCACAAAATAATTTCATGACCCCATTATGAAGGCAAATTATCACTGGTGACCCTGTGTTGGGATTTGTCCTGGTTTCACAACACCATGTGCACCCCAGTAAAGATAACATTTCCAGTTCCATGTACACTCTTGCTTTCAACTGCATTTCTCCCCAGATATGCATTTACATCAAAAGAAAATACCTTAGACCTTAAATCTAACAATTTGCACCGTTTTATTGTAAGTCTACAATTCATTAAAAATATATTTCTGACCAACATTCAGGTCAGCGCTCTCTGGCATGGTTATGCCTTTTATTATAGAGTTGACAGAACAATGACAGGAAATGAGACATGGGGAAAGGTGGGACTCTTAATCAGGAACACCGTGGTTCATGGCTCAACCCAGAGGCTATGACAGCAGCAAAGACATTAAATGTAAAACACACAAGTTCTGGAAAGCTTTTGAACATGAAAGACAAAAGACTTCTTTCTCTTCGTAGAGTTGGTTTTATTTATGAGTCCAATACAAAGCAAAGCACACAAAAACAAAACCCCCAAACATGTGTTTCATGCACATAATGCTCAAACATGAAAAACAAGCACGGACATCAACATTATCACTTCTTGGATAAGACAATTGCAGTCCACAGGAGCGACAAGCTTCTTCAAACTTTCCACACACTGAACAAAACAGCAGATGGGATCTCTCCGTCTCATGGAGTAACTCATGCTGTTTAGTGCACGAACAACTGGATGCATTTTCTGACAAGGCTCAAAGAAAGCAGAATGATTTTGTGATAGTCAAACTTTTAACTATCGAAAACAAAGCTTTCACGATTTTTAGCGAACAGGCCAGGAAAGACAAGCTTGTGCACCCACCCACACGCTTAGTGTACTTGTGCATATGAAGCTACTGTATGTTAAAAAGGTCAACACTTGGAAAGATTCTAGAAGTTAAATTTTACAGCTGACACTTTCATTACAGTTTGCCACATCTCGAGCACTGATTCAACCTACTTTACTAATCCTCAATCCAGCCATGGAAAATATTGTCCAGGATCTTTACATTTTATTCTATGAGCCTGCCATACTGTTGCTATTAAATAATGGGGCATCCTGTGCAGGTTAATGCCCTATTGACTACAACATTAAGGTGTTGCAACTGAGGGACTATTTTTTTGTATCCAGATGATGTGGATATAGTATAATTTTATGAATACACCGTTAGATCTAAATTAAATCTTTGTTTGCACAAAATGTTACAAACCAATCTTTGGTAATGAAACGTTTGGTACACGTTTTCTCTCTTACCTCCGGATAGTGTACAGTGGTAGAGAGTAACTGGTAATAATCAATTTCTGTTCAATTAAGTACAAATTTGATTAACAACTACATAAAGTGAACCTGGACAAAAATCCTCCTGTCGTTAGAAATCATCATGTTCGTGGACAACCATGTTAAACCCGTTCACCCAAATCTATTCTTTTACTGTCCTTGGCTAGAAAAATACTGCTGCAGCAGTGCCGTTTGTCTTGCAAGCAGAGGGTTAATAGCACAGTCAAGCCAAAAGAAGAATGGAAAGTTTCTGACTAAATGAAAAAGATAAATGCAGAAAGTACCACCACAAATAGTGTTAGAACTTCATCTGAAAGTGCACTCCATTTCTAGTCAAGGTGCTCGTGATAAAATAACCACCATTTTCCAGTTGTTATTATGCATTTTAGTAAGTGCTGAGAAAACCTAGAGTACGGCATCAGAGGAGGGACAAACTTTAGATGACAGAAAACTTGATGCCGTGTTTGTTGAGGCGGTCCGTCAGTGTGGTTTTTGCAAAAGCAGCTCCTGGAGTATAAACTCCTCCCCTGGAAATGAAGGATAAAAAATAAATAAAAAAATCTTAGATTACATGGATGTTTACACTGACCAGGGGTGTCAAACTAATTTTCACCCCCGGCCACATCAGCATCATGGTCGCCCTCAAAGGGCCGGTTGTAACTGTAACACTGTAATAATGTTGTTAAATAACAGTCTTTGTATTTGATTGTTTATTCAAGTGTAAAAATATTGTACATGGATTTATATAAATGTAAAAATATATGAAAGCTATTTTTTCTGTTACTATGACATAAATCCATTTAATTTAGGGTTAAGAAACCCACATTACTCTATTAAAGATCAAACTTAAAACAGAAGAAAATAACAAAGACAAAGATTAAACGCACTTTAAGTTTGTAGAAACATGGCAGTGAAGAGGACCTGCTCCCAATTCTGCCAATAGATCCCCCCCCAAATGCTACACACTGTTCCTTAAGTATTAATGTTGTGTGCTGCGTTTTTATTTGGGTGGAAAGCCATATCCAGGTCAGGCAGTGGATTTGGGGTGTGATAACTTACGTCTTGGGTAAGGCTGTGGGTTCGTTGAGGATCGTCAGAGCAGCCTGTACCATGGCGATGGGCGTGGCCACATATCCACATTCTGAGTAATAGGACAAACACAATAGAATAACCATAAGACACAACAAGGATGGTGTTGAACAGGTGAGACTAGGTACCCGTTCTGATTTGCTTAATAAGCAGCCTGAACAGAAACAACTAACATAGTTGATGCTCATATTTTTGCTCTGTATTCACATTTTATTCCTGCATTCATGGAGAGTTTAAAATATTTCAAGCCAAACTGCTACTAAGATTTCCAGTTACCTGGTCCCTGAACCAGTGTGCAGATCTTCCCGTTAGGTTTTCCCTGGGAGGGGTCCTGTCCTTCTGTGTATCCCTCTCCATAGAAAGCAAACTGGAAGGATGACTCCTCCATCTAATACAAACACGGACACACACATATCACAATACAGAGCATCTTGTCTTACCATACAAACTAAATGCATTTGTGTATGAACCAAACCACAAAAGATTTTCCTTGTGTATAAAGATTATTTTCTGGTCAGCACTTTACCTGCTTTCTAGTTGGTCCGGCCTTGGAGAAAAGTCCAAAGGAGAAGAACTCTGGATGCTGAGAAGAAGGGAACAAAATGACAGACAGATATAAGCATCTAAACATTTCCCAGCACACAGTATGTGTACTTGACTTTTAAGTTTCAATCGTAGAGTATTTAGTTGTGGTCAGCTCATGCCATCTTTGTTTACCTTGATGAGTAGATTGCGTCCAAAACTGAACTTGACTAAGACCCAGAACATCATGCCAGCAAACATCAGCTTGATGATGTTGCCAATACCTCCTATTCCTGCATACGCTCCATACTGAACCTGAAATAAATATAAGTTTTATTTAATGCTCGACAAACATAGCAGAGGCAGTAATGAACACACTTTACCGATTTTGGTGCCATCTTAACCTGAAAACAAGACGGTTGAGGTAGTGTGCCTTCACACCGCAATGACTTAAGATCGCAAATAAAAACTAATACTGTTGAGACGAATAGGTGGGGAGGATTATCTTTGTATTAGTTATAAACTGTCCAAAGACATTGGACATCATCTCTGATCAAAATGTCCTGTCCCAACCTATTTCATATAGTCTATGGTCCATACAATTAAAATATATATATTTTAAAACAAGATAGCAGGATGTTAGTCACTAATCCCAATTTTTCCACATAAATATGGTTGGAAAATCCTGATTAGCACAGCAAAATTCAAAAACAGATTTTCCCAAAAACCTAAAATCTTAATTGGTCCCATCTGTAAAACCTAAACTGAAATCCATGGGTCTCCATGACTTCTTTACAATAATTATCCTTCTACAAGTAAATCATTAGAGGAATGGTTGTGTCAAGAAAACACAGAAAATAAATGCTGACCGGTTTGGCCTGATGTTCCTCCACCAGAAAGCGCTGAGATCTCTTTACAACGGAGGGATCGGAGCCCATGAACGGCACAGTATACTGCTGGATCTCATTACTGAAGAACAAGGATCCCCTACAAATACAGACAAAGAAATACACTCTGAGAAAACACGATACCTTCAACAGCATTAAATCGTAGTCCAACTTTAGAACATGCTCTTGTGTGGACTGAAGGATGGTGGGATTGAACTCTGACATATAACATATTATCCACCAATGATATTGTTATCAGCGTAAAGGTCAGGCTGATAAGTAACGACAGATTGTAACCAAAATACCAAAGATATGTTTGAGGCCCTTTAAAAACAGTGTGGCTTTATGGTTTGTCCACTGCAGAGCACTGGCAACTTTGTTTTTCCAACTGAAAGGTTTCCTGCTCAATGCATATATTTGACTCTTATATAGATATTTCTTTATCCTATACATCCATTTTGAAAATAATATTGGCTGATATGTTGCTAATGTATTTTTATAAACACTCAAATATTGATCTCTGTATGGCCCAAACAGTCTGTGCTTCCAAATCAAGAGGGTATCTTCCAAAGCTACAGACTTTCCAGTATAAAATCTCCCCTTTGTCTTTCAGTACTGGTGTTGTTTTAAGAAAGACTTGAAACATTGGGAACCTATCCTTTCATGGTTGAGTAAGATACAGCAAAGGTCTCCAGTAATGACATACTTTTTTTTTTTTTTAAACGTTTAGATTAGCCTACATTTATGTTCGATTGTAAACCTACCATGTACTACATAATACTAATAATTGATTTACCAACTTTGACAAACTGGCTGTGTAAGTGCCATGAAGAAAACGTAAAATTTGCTTTTCCTACCTGCGTTTAAGCTTAGAGCCAACAGTAGGGAGAGGTTTGTGATTAAACTTCCTCCTGAGACTCTGGAGCTTCTGGCTGTCGGAAAAACCGTAAATAGCCGACTGCCACGTGCCATCGTGGATACATCCGCCCTGATAGAGGAAGACAGAGAGCCAAACACATACAAAAAGGGAGAAAACGTGGAGGGAAGAGCGAGCATAAAAAAGGAGGAGAACATAAACAAAGAAAACAAGTCACATTTGATATTAGGAGAACAAAAATGAAACAACACATACATATAAGAGTGTACAAAAATGAGATTCATTGGTTGGACTTATGGGTAATGTAGTTACATACATCATCGCCTGAGCCGACAGTCAGGAAGCTCTCCACTGCAGTCAGCGTTCCTGCGGGGACACACACACACACACACACACACACACACACACACACACACACACACACACACACACACACACACACACACACACACACACACACACACACACACACACACACACACACACACACACACACACTTAATAGCAGCAGAAAGAGAATGTGTGGACCACTGCATATCCATCTCAGATTTTGGGGGGGGTCTTTTTAATGTGCATTTCAATACGAACATACCCTTGAACTGGTCCTTGGTGTAGAGGACTCCCATGTCCGCAGGTATGGAGTCGAATCCACAGCTGCCTATGATGTACACACCTTTGTCAGCTGCCTGGCTGCTGTAGTTAAACTGCATGCTCTCCAGAAACTGAATCCAGACAGAAACATACACAAATGTGTAAAAGCACCAATAGAAACTCCATACATGGGTGTTTTACAACAATTACAATTTAGATTGTTCTATGAAAACCAATCAGTTGTTCATTTTGAGAGACCAGTCTTGTTTTTTTTCTTTGTTTACCATTTCTCTTTAAAATAAAGAGAAAGTGTATTTCAGTCAATAAATCTATGGAATAAACAGTAGAATACTCAATTACTGAAATAATCGATAGTTGCCTTCCTACGTATAATGACCTTCCAGTATGTACAGCTTGATGTTGTGCACACAGCACTATGAGCATACCTGAGGCTCTCCACTGATGTCAATGTGGTGAGCTCCATTCTCCACACAGGCTTTGACCACTGGCTCGCCAAAGAACCTGTACTACACGCACACAAACACACAGGGATTAATGCACTGTTCTACTTTTTCCTCCTTTCTCTCCCACTTTGGTTGATGGTCGATCAACTATAGTTCATGTTGGTCGAGAGAGCTTCTAGATTAACACGTCTCCTCACATATACAGGAGAAAGACACTTATTTCGGATGAAGAAAACCTGCAAAACTTGATTAGCCCTTGATTTATTTGCCTATAAACATAAAGCACATATCTGATATCAGAGAAGCAATTTGTATAGCATGCATTCAGTGAAACCGACATAACAAGAATTTAAAGAAGCATTTCTCAATCTCAGCTTTTATCTACAATGTCTTGGGTAACCACGTCATAAAACGGTCAAACCCAATTTCTTGTCTTGCATATCACAGTGGACACTGGACCCCTCAAGGTCCTCTATCTTATTGTCAGTACAATGTGAGTGTGAAGGTTGTATGAGGCCCGTTTGAAGAAACCATGACAATGCAAAACCATAGATTTCGGATTTTTTTCCTTCCACAACCTGCCACTATCTATGCTCACCATATCCCCCCTGATCTCGATCCATAGAGACATCCTGACATTTACAGTGCTGCAATAAGAAATTATCCCTCACTGTCTTTCCACACAGAAACACTGCTGCAGAATGTAGCTCTCTAGGCAAATCATGTGAACTTGTTCATTGTGCAATCATATGTTTTGTATATTCATATTCAATTTTACATGTAGGTCAAATGACTCATGCGATACTTATGAGTCGGCTTTCTGTTTGTGTCATTTGGTGGATCGTTGGTACACGGCTGATTCCAGTATTACTACACACACCAACTTGCAGAGCAAGGTACATTCTCCATATTTAACAAGCCTTGTTCCTCTTCCTTAGACTCTTATGAAAAACGTGTGGTTTACAGAATACCGTCATAAATGTAATCACAATTATTACATCCACGGCTTTGAATTGTCAATACAAAAACACTGAAAAGAACGACAATACAGTCCAATTTTTTTGTTACTTCAACTTTGTGCATGAGTTTTAACCAAGCTGGCAAAGTGCTGCTGTGTGAAACAGTAGTGGTTACTGCAGTGGGAGAATTTAGTTTGAAACAAGATCCTGAATGATGCAAAGGACGCGAAGCTATTCTGGAAACCCTCTTTTCATTCTGACTTTAATACAATACGACTTATTGTGCCCTGTAAGTCAGTGGCCCTGATTGTGTAAATGAAGGCTGCTCGCTCTGTCTCTGTGTGTGTGTGTGTGTGTGTGTGTGTGTGTGTGTGTGTGTGTGTGTGTGTGTGTGTGTGTGTGTGAGAGAGAGACATGTTGAGCTACACTGATGAGAAAGGGAGACGCTAAAATGCCAATGTTGTGAGAAAGAAATGTTTTGTGTCATGTGACGGAGCAGGTTCTGTGTGTGGAAGAAGAACAGTCACAGGCGTTCACTTACAGGCCCCACACAGTTGAGAACAATTACAGCCTGTTTGCACATGGCTGCCAGGGAGTCTGGTTCCTCTACATCTGCAACGATGATGTCCACCTCTGACCTGAGCTCGGGCTTACCTGCAAACACACGTAGACGACACACAGTAAGGATAGGTTCTTAAGTGCTATTGCATATATAGAACCAAATGTTTACTTTACAAGCCTCAGTTTCTATCATAGCCCTCAAAGAAAAATAGTTATGATTCCCAGGTGGGAAAATTTGTAAATAAAAATAAATAAAAAGGAGTAGCTCTGTTTTGGATGAAATGCGTTACTTTTGTAACACATTTCTGTAACTTTTCAAGTGTACATTATTTGGCAAACATAAGTGGCCTAAATAATAAAAAAAGAAAGGACTTGCAACAACTATAAAAGCGTGTTTATGTACCACTGTAACGTTGCTATCTTTGGGAGAAAAGACTAAGTTTTCAGTGTTAACGGAATGACTTGTCAAGCTGTGTGTGTGCCGTCATGGAGGGGAAATGTACAGTGAGCAGATTTGTTCCATCAGCTGTTGTACAATCCCCGAGGAGACAACAGAATAACTATCTAATCCTCTTGATCCCGTGTTAGACTTCATTTTCCATGTTTAGAGTGTTGCATGGATACAAATAATCAAACTGGAAAATGACTGGCATACTAAATATTTGTTACATATTAAATTGCAATGACGGGAATTATATATTTTTTGTAAGAGCTGAAATTACTCACCAATTCATCAATTAGTTAATCAAAATAAAATTAACGTTTTTTCAAAATTCATCAATCACTTAAGTTATTTATTGAGCGAAAGGCAAACGGTTTGCTAGATACAGCTTTTCAAAAGGAATAAATTCCCGTTTTCTTTGTTTCGTGTCCTTAAATGAATATCTGGACTAGTGAAACAGAAAAATCACACGAAGACATCAAAATGGACTCTAATTGGATAATTGAGATGGGCTTTTTTTTGTTATTGCAATTTTCAAATAGATAAATCAATTACCTTAGAAATAAAAATAGCGTAAATTAAATGGTTCCCTTTTTGTTGCAAACCTCGCTTGTACTTTGTACATGTTAAACGTATCACTATCAGCGAGCGCAGCTTAGATAGATTAGTCACCCTGAGTAGGAGTTAAGCAATTCCCCTTTGCTTCAGAAATACAATATTCTTGAAATATCAGATAAAATGTGCATTCTTACCAAATACAATATCCTTGCATATTACATTGTCTCAGTTGAACAGAATAATTTAGAAGCTAACCCTGTTGCAGGACCGTCAATTCTAGAAACAATCCGGCACAACTAATAGGATTGTTTAAATACATACTGAGGACTCCGGCGGCCTGCTCCAGAACTTTTTCCAGCTTCTGCTTGCTCCTGCCCGCCACGGCCCACTTCAGGTTCCCTTTCGGACCCTCGGACATCGTCCGCGCCACCTCCTCCACCACAAACTGCCCCGTAAACCCAGAGGCTCCGAAGATAACCAGGTGGTAGGGCCTGTTGGATGTCGTCTCAACACGCGCCATATTGACAGCAAACAGGCTGGAGGATCTCACTGCGATGGTACCTTCACCTCTCAGAGAGACTGACCGGAGAGGGCAGGACTGCGTGGTGCGGTTTTGACAGCGCTGCTTTCTACTTCCGTAGCAATATTATGCTAACATTCAGATAGTGTGTTCTGTTAAGTGTGTTTTTATTTTATTATTTATCTATGTTTGTTTTTTTGTTGCTATTTGTATGCTTCTAGTAATGCGTGATCGATAAGTTACTTTTTTAAATATTTATTCTGTTTTCGTCCTTACTTCCTGGATTTTCTCCCTGGACTTTCTGATTGGTCTCCGTTGAAGTCGCCTGTCAATGACGACTTTCAAATGCGCCTTCAGAACCACGAGAGTCGCCAAAATAACTGACAAGGGTCGGATACTCAATGTCACGGAGTTTTTCCAGCGAACAGACAGACAATAGCCACTTTTACATCACCAATGTGGTTACATTGGGATAAATATAGGATAATCTTTAATAAGGTATGTCTGCTTTAACAGATCAAATTCAATTATAACAGTGTAGTTGTAACTCACGTTCGTGTGCTGCTAGCCATTTGGCTAACACATTGTGTATTGTCAGTATCATGAAACTGTTCAAAGCTTTCCTGTAACAGATTGTCTCTTATTGTGTAACTCTTGGCGAACTAATGACTAAAGTGTGTGAATCTAAGACATTCATCACATCACATAAAACATGTGAAGCCTGTTATTTATAATGCCATACACGGTTTCTGCACTTTATATACGTTATTAAAGCTTCAGGTTAGCTACCAGAACAGTGAGATACGTAAGTGTCATTTAATGATGGTGATCTATGTTGCTGTCAGTTCAATGCCTGCTGTTCATCTTAACGTCATTGGTCCCTTTTCCTCCCCCATTCCCTCCAGGCAATGGCCTCTTGAAGAGGTCCCCCAAACTTCCTCCCCATCTCCTCTGTAGCTGCAGGTCCACCATGTCTACCCAGATCTGTAGAGCGGTGGAGCTGATGCGCTCTGCTTGCTCCCAGAGCATCAGAAGTAGGTCCTGTTTGCACAATGCAGTGTTGGCCCCTGTAGGTCATTCTTGCATGCGTGTCCCTGGGGCTCCTATGCTTCATCGAAGAGCCTACAGCCTGGACACTCTGTCTTCGGGTCCTGGTCGGCCCACACTTGGGCCAAGCTCCCAACAGCCTTGTGCAGAGAGGACATCCACCTCCTCAGCACTCGCACACAGGAACCTGTCTGCTGTGGCTGTACAGGTAGGCAGTCGTCTTTGATCATTAGCTTTTTAAATATTTGTTTCACTAAGGTCTGATATTCTGTTTTAAACAAGTGTTTTCTTTTATTGTTGAGGCCCACAACACATAGATCTACTCAGCCCAAAACGTTTTGCCCAGGACAACTGTTATTAGCCTAGATGTTGACACTTGTCTTTGTATTCCTAGCCATACTGTATTCTAGTTTGCTGTATTCTGTTACTGTCGTCTGCTGCAATGCTCACAGTTGGCCTCGGGGAGCATTAAGTTTCAATTAATTTGGTTCTATCCTAATACACTGTGTAATTTTTTAGGTTTTCATGGCTTCTAGAACCACTTTGTGCGAGGAGAAAATCCAAGTATTGATAGAGATCTTGAGTTTCTGCAGTAAACCTGAAAAGATAATAAAGAGAAAGTTTGACAGTGTTTTTTAATATTCAGTGAGGTTGTTCACATATGATCATATCAATTGTTTTACTCTCCAAGTGCGTTTCTGTCTTTTTCCAGGGCCAATGTCGTCCTCTTTGCCGGTATGACTTTCTGGAACTTGGGGAGGTAGAGGAGAATGTACGCCGTGCTCAGGCCTGTAAAAAAATTAGACACTTCATAGTGGACCCAGACCTGGCGGAATTGGTAACACAGCATCTCGGTCCGGAGGATGCTAAAAGTATTATCTTTGAATGTAACCCAGGTATGTATTTGTTTAATGTGTAACTTCAATCTTTATATGGCACAAATATTGACAAACCAAACAAATATTTTTTGTTGTTTAGTGAAATAAAGAAAAATATGTGAATTTATCATTTACTGTATATGTTTGAGCACATTTCATTAGTCTTGTCTGTGAAACTACAATTCATTGATGGTTTTGTTTGTGTCTGTTTTTCTTAGGTCCTGGGGTGTTGACAAGGACACTGCTAAATGCTGGTGCTCAGAGAGTTGTGGCTCTTGAAGGGGATAGGTTCTTCCTACATGATCTACAGGTAACGCAAACATCGCTATGCATCAAACAATTGTTTGTATCTTTACGCTTAGTTCTATTCATTTTAATTATCAGACTTTATATATTTTAGATTGTATTTGTAAATTAATTTTCTTTTATGTAGTAGTTGGTGAAATATTTATGCTTTCATGTTGTAGGAGTTGGAAGGTCGTCTTGATGGTCAGCTGGAAGTAGTTCACTGTGACTATTTCAAACTAGACCCCATTGGCAGTGGAACCCTTAAACCCCCTGTGATGTTCACTGACAAACTGTTCACTGACCTGGGAATATCAGAAGCTAACTGGACTGATGGTGAGAAGAAAACAAACTAAGACACCACTGTGTTGCAAATTCAATCTTTCACAAATGCCTACACGCACAAAGGTTTCCTCTTGTTGAGCCTCTGGCTGCAAACAGATCCCACCTCCTTCATACATTAAGTATTATCTTAAAGCTTAGAAATGCCATGAGTCCTCACCATGAATATATATATATATATATATATATATATATATATATATATATATATATATATATATATATATATATATATATATATATATATATATATACACACGAACATTAAGCGCCACATTTGGTGAATCACATTTGGTTTCAAACATTTAGATAAATGTGTAAAAAAAAAAAAAAAAAAAAATCACATTGCATCATTGTAATGACTTTGTATGTAGCTTCTACACAATAACACACTTGACTGAATGAACACTGTGAATTTCATATGTAATATATTGGTAATATATTCATCCATGTGTCTTTCTAGACATCCCAGTGAAGGTGGTGGGTATCCTGCCACTGCGTAACGAGCGCGGCATGCTGCTGAAGATGGTTTACGCTTTGTTTGAACGGCTGTCTGTCTACAGATACGGAAGAGTAGAGCTCAACCTTCTTATAAGCGAGAAGGAATACCTGGTAAAAGAACAAGAGCATTTAAACCTGTGTGTTACATCCATGCTCATGTCTCTTGTTTTCATTTTGGGCAGTTTTAAATCGACTCAGATTTATACTGAGGCTGTGGTTACACTTGTCTTTTCAATGCGACTTTTGTGATCAGATGCACCAGATCAGAATTCAGCCGTGTCAGCATATGTGTCCCCACACTTGAGACTTCAATGCAACATGCCTGATCAATCGGATAAGTGTAACCACAGTCTTAGTTCCTGCTGCACCTGTCAATCATCAGCTTCAGAGATCTGCCCTGAAAATGGTCATATTGCTGCTGACAACAGGATCACTAATTAAAGCGGGAGGGAGATTTGTGTCTGGTAATTTAAATTATTTGATAATCTGATTGTGTGTTATTTCTCCATCAGAAACTGGTGTCACGTCCAGGTGAAATGATGCACTACAGAGCCTTCAGTGTCCTCTGGCAGATGGCCTGTGATATCGAACTACTACACAAGGTACAGTATGAAGAAGGGTGACAAAATATGTTTCGGTGATTGTGTTAATGTAATAAAACCAGTAAGGTTGACATTCAAACAGCTGTCTACAGTAAAAACAAAAGTATTTTAAAGTTGAAAAAAAAGCATGTTGCAGTGTTTTGTTTCATGATACTTCCTTGTTGGGGATTATGCTACTAAA
The DNA here is from genome assembly GCA_038501785.1 of Myoxocephalus aenaeus. Lineage (NCBI taxonomy): Eukaryota > Metazoa > Chordata > Actinopteri > Perciformes > Cottidae > Myoxocephalus > Myoxocephalus aenaeus. The sequence goes on from JBAMJR010000116.1 coordinate 1,444,090, forward strand.
GCTTCCATGTTAGCACACATTTTCAAAGAGGGTGAATCTGATTGAAAAAGTCTTCTAGTGGTCAACCCCCTCATTACTCTCTGTGCAGGAGCCCTTGGAGTCATTTGTGAGGTCTTCAAAACAGAGAGTATCAAGCACCAAGGGCAAGGTTAGGAAGAGAGCAAACTCAATAACAGCAATGTAAAGTTGATTGTTATTGTCTGTTTAATAAAACCTCTCCCCTCATCTGCTGCCTCTTTCTCCCCTCAGCTTCCCAATGACCACTTGTGCCTGGTGCGTCTGCGTCCGCGGGCTGATCTGTTCTCTGCGGGCCTCACTCCTTCTAATGCTTCAACTCTGCTGATGATGATCAAACAGTGTCTGGCAAAGAGGAAGGTCAAGCTCATTGACAGGCTCAAGTAAGCAACACACGCTTACAAAGCTCTTGAGACAGGCCTGTAGTCAACACATTGTACATGTTGCATTAAATAACTGCTCTTTGTGTGTCTAAGTCCTCCACTAAGTGCATCCATACTATAAACGTATTGTAGCCTGTTCCAGTCAACACATCTTCCAACCTTATTTTCCTCTCGCTTATTCTCCATCTCTTATGTCTTTTCCTAGTCTGTGGTCTCCAGATAGTGGGAGTAAGCTGTTATCGGAGATGGGCATGTCGGAGGACATACTGACAGGCCACGTATTTCCTGAGGAGTATCTTCGACTGTTCGAGCTGATGGACAAGAGTCAGGAGTTCACACAGAGCTGGCTTTATGAAGAGATCCTGGAGAACACACAGAGGGAGGGTTGGGGCTAATTATGGACACACAGGTCTTAGTTATAGTTTTATACAAATTGAATACGCAAGTAAAAATAGCACATGTGTATGATATAGTGATAATGTAAAATAGCAATTTAATAAAACGGGGACATGCATACATACAAGACAAACAAGTAGTAATAAGTTAAATGTTCATGAAATCAATGCAGCCGGTTTCTGCAGTGAAAAGATTCAAACAAATGTTGCAGAATAAAGGTCTGCATGTTCAAGCGGGCTGAAAGAAAAGCCTCATGGGGTCACCAGGTCATGCTGATTTTATTTTAATTCAGAAATGTGCATATTATCGACTAAATAATGCAACTGCAGTTTTGCTGATGCAGTATAGTGTGACCGCAGTGTCACAACAAAGCCTTGCTTTTATCTTGTTTTGCATACATTTACAAACCTGGAGAAGGTGGAAGCAAGTCTTTTGTATTTATTTATATCCCTTATGTATGTGTGTATGGGATTTCAATGTCTGAAATGTCATGTCTTATGGATTGTGTAAACTGTGTGTAATATGATTTGTAAGAAAGACATTAAATCAGAATTTTGATATGTATTGTGGGGGAGAAATGCTTGCACCTTCAATGCTCTTCTTTTGAGGAGTCTCTAAATATACTTCTCTTTCCTGGTTGCACATGGTGATTTATTAGGTTAATCTGCATCTATTTTTGGAACAGTGTGCCCAAAGCTGAATTTAACACCGTTTTTGTGGCCTGATGCTTTTAGTATCGTAACAAACCCAACGCTGTCCCCAAGGCAAACAGCTGGCTTGATCACCACCAGAAGGTGAAATAGGTGATCTTTAAGAAACCACACTGGCTTGAATCGTTCAGTGTTCAGAAATATTCCTGTCTCCACACGTGCTGACAGTGCTGTGACCAGAAGATGGCGACAGAGCTCCCTGTGTCGACCAACAGGCCTGATGACAGCGACGACCCCTGGCTGTCAGTAACACCTAACTACATTCATTAACGTTACAACGACATCCTGAGCAGCGTGTGACGCTCGAGCCTTCATAATTCAACCAACCTGTTCAGCCGTAAGTACCGTTTGACGGCGTTGCTCACGATGCGCATTTATCTGAAGCAATCCGCGGTGTCACGTTGTGTTTTAAAGCTCTTCTCCGCGGTTGTGCGGCCAGATGTGTCTGCCATTACTCGCCGAGCTCACTTTAGTTAGCTAGCTACAACTAATCTGTCGTCGTCGCGTTATGTATCTCTGTAGCTCCAGTTATTGGTGGACAGTCATCTGCGGCTACTGAAACGTGCTCTATCCGTTTGATGAAGCGGGACAAGCCCTTCAAAAGCGGTAGAATCAACACTGCGCGTGACCCGTGACGATAGCGACCAAGCTAATCTGTAACGTAAAGTGTTTTACGGTTAACGTATCGTTATAATTATGGCTTGTTACCAGTTATAGGTTAATTAACGTACACGTTATTGAGCAATTCACCAGTTAAGGTTTACGGAATTAGTGTCATGGTGGAAATGACAGTCACTGTCTGCTGTCACTGCAGGTGTGTTGTCGGTCTCTTGTTTTAACATTGGATCTTCAATTTGTCTTACACGAACTAGCGCTAAATATTCGTGGACATAATGTGAAGACTTTTTCTTTCTGAGCTGGCTCGTCACTGACGTCACACACGTTTGAACTGGTTAGCTAACGTGAGAGACTTCTGGCCTAAACTGGTGACCTGGCCAACACCAATGCCCCACCTCTTTGAATGGCAAGGGTGCACGTTACTGCAAATATGTTACATCTCATTTGCTAACTTTTTGTTGTTTGTGTAGCTTAATTTGTAAAACGTCAAGACGTTAAACGCAACAAGACGTTCAGGGGCAGTTCATGCAACGTTGTTTTTCGCTATGTTCCTGTCTCTTTGTAGTGGCCTCTCACAGGACAGGATCTGTTTCCTCCACCTTGTGTGTGTCCTTTTGGCCGATTCCCCACTCTGTTTCTTCTGTCTTTCATTATTCATGGTCCCCTGTGGAGTAGGGTGCAGACAAAAAGAGGAGAGGATGGATGGTTGTATGGACAGACGGCTCTGAGGGAGAGAGACTGTAAACAAACTGTAGTGTAAACAAAGAAAATCAAACTTACAACGCATTAGAAAGATGTATGACAGGTACAGTAACAGCCATATGTGTAAACTGAAGGTCGTTGTTGCATACGTCTTGATGTCACAGTTGTTTGACCAAGGCTGGGACCATTTTATCTTCCAGAGGGACATTAAGAGCTTGAAGTAAGAAGACTGCAAGACAGCCTCTCATACAATACTTGCTTCTATTAGTATCTCAAAGCCGGTGGTTATGTCATCCCATAGGTCCTCTCCTCCCTTTGGAGACAGCAGACCTCAGTGCTGATTTGTTCATGGACTCATCTCCAAAGATATTTTTCTGAGACACTCGTATGTGTTACCACAGTATGTATGATTGTCCCTAAGAGTATTAATACGACTGTGCACACAGGCAATCCAAGTTGTGTGAGGTGTGTTTGTCCTTGCTTTTTTGTTGTTGTCAATCTTTGGATTGAGTGTTACAGAGGGAAGTACAGGCGTACAGGAAGAACAATTAGCTTAGTGCTGCAGGAAACCAGGACAGCTATATTCCTCTGAGATAGGCTTTCATTAGCCTGGAATGTATATAGGTGTTTGTGGAGGTTTTGGAGTCAAGATATTACCATCATTAGTTAAACAGTTGTTGGATGTATAAATGAGTGTTGGCGAAGGGTACAGTCATGCATGTTTTAGCCAGGGATAGCGAGCAAAGTCAGTGCAACGTTAAGAGGGGGCATCTTTGTGTGTTTGTGGAAGGCATGTTTCATAGAAAAGAATAATAGGTTTATTAGCAGAGTTTTTTTCATTTTAAAACATTAAAATACACTGCACATATGTGAAAGTCTGGAATACTCAAAATGATAACCTACTAGTTATACAGTGCATGCTGTTTATGGTTGTCTCACTGATTTAAACGCAGGTTGTATGTTTTGGGCAGTCTAGGTATTATTCAAAGATTGAATCTGTCAGTTTTTCTGTTGAATTTCTTGCTGAGTAAACTGTAAACATAAGTAAGGCAGTAAAGTAAAAAAAAGCATGCTCTTGCACAATACTGATTTGTGCTGTACACTGATTTACCAGTTTCACAACCTACTGCAACCCATTGCAAACACCCTGCAATAAATCCTATCTTTGACAATGTTATACTTTTCACTGTCAGAAAAATGTTGATTTAACCTTTTAAGCATTTTTGAGGCCGTAGTTTGTTGAGATAATCTCTACAAATGAACACCACTTGTATTAAGTTTGAACTATAAATGCAAACCCCAGAAGTAAAAAGATAACGTTAGGCTTGAAATAATCTACACCACAGATTCATGACTTCACATCAACACCATTGAGCTAAAGGCAGGCGTACTTGTGTTCGTAGCAATACTGTTTACTAGTGCCATGTTGCCACTTGTCTTTTTTATATGAAACACAGACCGTATTCCTCAGGCATTCAACCAAAAACCCATTAACTCTGAAACAAAGAAACAACAGGTGTGAAAAGGCTAACTCGTTTTCAGGTTTTAGGACTCATTCCTGCAGCACTCTATTGCAGTTCCTATTATTTTGTCTTCCTACTGGATGTAACTAGGGATGGGCAATATAATGTATTGCATCTTATAACTTTGGTATAAGTTTGATATTTTACCAGGTTTTACAAGGAGTTGGTAGGACTGCTACACTTAAAAAAAGAAAAAAAAATCTTCAAGCCCTAGTTTTTTTTTTTTTTTTAAACTCTGGAATGATGCTAAACTTGTTTTGTGTGTCTCCCTTTTGCGCTCTCTCTCTCTCTTATTCCTCTGAGTGGAGTTTGACTTTCTCTGTCTTTCTCATACTTTCTGTCATTAAAATATGCCTGTCTTTTGTCTTGTTCTCCTTATCTCTGCAGGCTTATAGAAGGGCTTATCTAATAGCCGGTGCAGACTTTCATGCTGAAAGCGCAAACGTTGTGAGGGTGGTTTCTGATGGATCATGGTGGTGAGTGTTTTAAATGTCACGAAAGCACAACACAAATTATAGGCTCAACATATTTAAGTACACCAACCTAAAAACTACAGTATAAATACTAATTGAATGTGATTTACAGTGTGTTTTCTTTTGTGTTTTTTTTTATTCAGTCAATCATTACAATACAATATATATAATATACAAAACAGAAAGACCGAAAAGGTATAGGTAGAAGCACAATTTTTTTTTATATATTCCTATCCTAAATTATTATCATCAGATAATTAATTCGAAATAAAGAAAAAATAAATATATACATACATATATACATATACATACATCCTTCATATACATACATTTCATTCATACTTGTAACCCTCACAAATTGTTTTATAAATAATCCTTTTGAAAACCAAAAATGAGTTGACTGTTCTTACATCCATTTTAGCGTTGTTCCATAACTGAACTCCAACAATAGAAATACATCTTCTTTTAATCCCTTTTTTAGCTTTTTGTACAATAAATTTACAAACATCTCTCAAATCATAGTGAAAATAACATCAACTGAAAGCTGTTGAGAATGCACTTTTCTTCTTCTAGGCTGTGGTTGCTTTGTCTCAAGTTGCAGCTGACCTTTAAATATGGATTCAAAGTCAACTGAAATATTCATAGGAATTTAATTGTTCTTTGGTTTTCTTACTTTATTCATATTTTTGGAACTTCAACTGATCATTTATTTTATCTCTAGGTCAGCTTGAGAGGGAGGACAGAGCAATGTCACAAGCTCAGGTGGGCGGGACTGACCTCTGTGATAACCTTCTCAATCCTGACGCTCTCACTGCCCAGACACGAAATCTCAACGAGACTAACGCGCTTGCACAGATTCAAAGCCTCTCTCCTTCACAAAAGGAAGAGGGGGGAGGGCTCATCACAAAAACCTCTGTCAACAATAATGGGAAGGACACGGAGGAGGAGCACGGAAAGGAAGGCTACACAGAAAGAGGCAGAGAGGAGGATGAAGAAGAAGACATTGATGAGGTGATGAAGGGAGAAGAAGAAGAGGAGGAAGAATCAGAGGACTCAAGCTGTTTAATTCGCTGCCAGTCTCCCGAAACTCCAATGACTGATTCGTCCTATTCAGAGACAGGTAGGGAACATACACTTTCACAGACACAACTTTTTTTTAAATGTGTTTGCATCTTATTTTTTGCCTGCAGTAATACTTTTGATGGCCCTTTAGGGGCAGTAGAAGACCACAACAAGCTAACAGATACACAGAGCAGAGTTGCAAAATAATTCCCAGGGATCATCTTTGGGAGCGACCCCTTTCATACTACATGTAGATTGTCAGTGTAAAACAATATTTCATTTAATTTTGCGGACAGAAAAAATACACCGTAACAGAAGTTAGACAGTTGGGCTATATATATATATATATATATATATATTTTTTTTTTAAATGTGCTTTTTAAATGTGCTAAATAATTTTAGTATTGATAAGCCCCCATCTGCTCTGCCTTGTCTGTCGGGCTGAGCTCCTCAAACTACACACATACACGCACAAGCGCAAGCTATTCGAATGAACCAGGTGACGTGAAGGAGTCAAGTTGACGGCAACATTGCTTGTTACTGCTAATACTGTCTGCGTTCCCTAAATGTATGCCCAGTCACTTACAATGAGCATTAATATTCTTGCACGAAGCCCAAAGAGTGTGAAACCTTTGTTTGCTCAGTTGCGCTCTGTGGTTTCTAGAGCTCTAAAAGAAAGGTATTAGCTTAGCTTGGCTTCGTATTAGCTAACCACTCGAATACAAACAAGCACTAAAACACGAGATTTAAAAAATCAACGTACGCTCTGCCACGTTCTAAAAAAAGATCACCTTTAAGTTGAGATGACCTAATAAGATATGCAAACTTGTTCTTGGAATACAAAGGCATCCATAACTTCACTCCGGTGCCACTTGTAGCCGACATACACAGAAGAACCAACACTAATCCGGTCACTTTGGGGGTCTATAGGAGGAGATTACACTATTCTGTTACCAAAGAGTGCCTTCAGCCAGCCAGCTTAGTCTGTCAGAGGTTCAAGAGAGTGGAATAAAATCCAATTCACATGAGACAAATAAACATTAAAAACACACACCAATTAAGACTATGGATACATTGCACATGCATGTGTGTGTGTGTGTGTGTGTGTGTATATGTATATGTGTATATGTATATGTATGTATGTATGTATGTATGTGTATATATATATATATATATATATATATATATATATATCTCACTACCACTATTTTACAACTGTGTCCTTTTCAAACCTTTTAATGGCAAGCTGTTTTTATACCATATTTATTAATTTGCACTACCCCTTCTCTCAAATAAACTAAAGCGTATCGCTGTAAAACTTGTAAATCTCAAGCAAGCCATTGATAAGAATGTTTCATTAATTCCTGTTCCTATACCTAAACAAGTTTTGTGAATATGGGCCTAACTTAATCTTCTGAATGTTGTCTCAAATATAATCAGTAGTATTGTATTCTAACTGTCCCTTATACACCCGTGTCTTCAGGAGTTTTAGACCGCTGTTTTGGAGTCATGCGGTTTCATAGTTATGCTTTCTCTCATCTCATCTGTTTGGCACTGTCTTTCTTTTCCTCTGTAGGCAGTCTGTTGGAGACTCCGTATCCTTTCAGCCCTGCGACCAGTCCAGAGCCTACATCCCCTGTCATTCCAGTGGTCAGCCCAGAAACGGCACATCCCGCCAGTCAAGTGGAAATGAGTCAGATTGATGTCAAAATGGATTCTCATAACACTGACGCAGTAGCCTCCACCAAAGGATCCTTTACACAGGGACCCACCTTCACCACAGGGCCTATAGATTCTACTACACAAATTTTAACTTCAGACGCCAGCCCACCTGGGCCTACATGTATCACAGAAGCTACAGGCAAGATGGCAAAACATACTAACCTCACTACAGGACATCTTACCTCATCCACAGAGCCGGTCTTCAACTATGGGCCCACATGCACAAGAGGGTTCCCCTCAACAGCAGAGACATTTACAGTACCTGCTTGCACCGCGATGCTCAACACTTCCATTGCTTCCACTCCTATGAGTGCAACAGCAAAACCCCTTCCCTTCACCACAGGGCCTACGACTACTGGTACAGAATCCAATACCACCTCAAATTGGGAACACATTACCTCCACTCCAGAGCCCACTTGTTTTTCAGTCTCCACCTGCGCTGCAGGGCCTATTCCAAGCCCTGCCCTGCTGGAGTCTCTGGAGGAGTTAGCACAAAGAGGAGATGACACTCACCTTCCACAGTACCTTCACCAGGTAACTCTTCTTGTCTTATTTCTGGCATAGTATGTCAGATACCTGAAGCCGTTTATCACCACCAAACCAGGCAGTCACTCACCTTTAACAATTATTTTAGTCTTTAATTGTTTATTTATTTTCTTTCTGTCATTTTAGTCTCTTCACATTTTTTCTCTCACACTAGTTATTAAATCACTGTTGTCTACTCAACCCAATAATCTAAATGACACTTTGTACCCTAAGGCATGAGTGACTTCAGTATCTAAACGCAGTCCTGCACGCATAAGCCGCTTCTCACACACAGACCTGCGTGACTGGACTTGAATGTTATAGGGTGTGTGAATATTTCTGTCAGTTTGATTTACAAATGTGTGTGTGTGTGTGTGTGTGTGTGTTTTCACTTCTTTATAGAAATAGAGTACGTAGGTCAACCACAGGTCTGATCTTAACCAACCAAAAGCAATTACAGTGGAAAGCTCTTATATGAGCTCATATGCCTGGATCAAATTGAATACTATAAATGGATTATTATTATAACCCTTTTTTCTTTATTTTGCCTGCAGATTATCCATCTACGTGGCATTGGCATATTTGTGATATGAATATAAACTAAGGAAAAAGACAACATCGCTTATTTATTAAATTCTATTCAAAATAAAAAATATATAGTACAGTTGTTATGATCACTTTTCAAAGTACTGTTTAAATAAAATTAGTTCAAATACACTATAAAACATGAAATATAGCTTACTTTTGTTCAAATTATATTCCGGCCATAGCCGTAAATGTATCGTAGTGTAACATCAGTAGTGTAAATAGGCTAGTGAGCCATAGTTTGGCAGCGATTTCAGTGCTTTTCTAAATTTTTAACAGGCCTGAAAATAGACACGCGCACACACACATGATGAACAGATTTGTTCATGCTGCTGTTAAAGTGGGACGTGACAGGACTTGATTGTAAAGTGATAAAGAATGAAAGGTCAAGTAGATGCCCTCGATCTTTTGGTGTTTTAAAAAAACCATCTGAAGCTATTTTCTTGGTGCTCTTGGACTGTATCGTAAAGGTTCCTGCAGGGCACTCATGCACATGTCCACAATCACTAGATTAACAATGACTATGGTATGCTAACTATATGCTCACATATAGTTAATTATTATAGTAACAACCAGGTTAACTGTTTTTAGAGTCATTAATCAAAGTAAGATAATCAAGTTATTAGAATAAACTGCATGAAAGAGGAGGAGAGAAGCAGGGGTCACAAATTAGTTTAGAAGTAACTAAAACCAACACCGTAAGTGTCTTAGTTCACAAACATAATGTGCCATTCTCATAAGTATTGAACAGTGGGGGGGGGGGAATAGTGTATATATTTTCGCAGTGCATGTTATTTTTTGGGGAAAAAAAATCTTGAATCTTAAAATCTGACTCCTTCTTTTCGATGTATGAGCTTTATCGTGGTTACAGGGTTTTTATTTGTTATTGTACGACAGGGTTGCACAAGGGTGAACAGGTTGTGGCTGGGGTGATTATTGTCTTTTAATATCCCCGTAGCTCTTTGCAGGATCCTCAGCGAGGCTCAGTAGATGGGTGCCAATGATGTTGTCGTTTTAATCACCCGCTGTAGAGCCCTCCTGTCCTGGACCGTACACATCCCATGCCACTTGGGATGCTTTCTCTTGCTCCTCTGTAAAAGTTGACAAGAACTCTGCACGAGAATTTTGTCTTTCTTAAGTTTCCCTAAGAAAAACCGCTGTTCATGAGCTTTCATCAGCAGGATGGAGATATGTGAGGACCACGTCAGGTTGTTTGTGATGCTTATTCCCAGGAACTTAAAGCCGCTAACACTCTGCAAGGTTGTTGTTTTATTCTCTTTATGAAGTCTCATTGTTGAGAATAATGTGGAACTACATTGAAAAGACAGGACAAATGTTAAACTCTTTCCAACTTTATTTCTGAGTCGCGTCAGTAGTTACCTATAGTCATTCAGTCGTCACCGCCCCTCTCTTCATTAGAAATGTGAGCGCCTTTTGTGCTCCTTTCCTCCCCTCTCTCTCTCTCTCTCTCTCTCTCTCTCTCACACACACACACACACACACACACACACACACACACACACACACACACACACACACACACTCTCACACTCTCTTCTCTTGTTCTGAGATCAGCTGAGCAACATGAAAGCGACACTTGCTGAAGAGAGGTAGAGTGTCATAGTCTCTCGGTTTTTTGTATCTTGCTATGTGTCTTATTTTTCACTCTCATTTTCACTCTGTTTCTCCTAAATGCGAAGGACTTGCTTAACTATTTTATTAGGTTTCTCATATCAGAGTAAGTTTTTTTTCTGTCATAGTTAATGATTAAAGTCAGTGCGTCAGTAGCAGAACAGTTATAGCTCTGTGTAGTGTTGTGTTTCTATGTTCTATATTGGTGTTCTTTTCTCCCTGTTTTCCTTTTACTTTGTCAGATCTGATTTAGATTGTTATCTTGTGTCATAGTTAAGAACCACTCTACATGAGGAATAGTTTCAGTCTGTGTTTTCAGTCTTTTGAGCCTTCTTTTCCTGGTAGCTTCTGTGACATAACTGATGTGATAAAAGCATGAAAAAGAGCATGCACTTAATTAAAAGTTGTAATGTCTTTTTCTCTATCTCTCCGCAGATTGCCGAGGCCTTTGTCCTTCACAAAGACTGTATCCTTTTTATTATGTTGCTGTGTGTTTTGGAATTGGTTGTGCTATGAGTGCCATAAACGTACCTCCTGTCTGCTAACCTTACTATATTATACTGTATTATGCATTTTTCTTTGGCTATTTGTCTGTTTTCTCATCTGTATTATTTCACACACTGGAGTAAGAGCCTGAGGATTTGGAGTGACTTGTCACACTAACCTTTGAGACTTTACATACAGTGTGGTAAAAAAGACAGAGGAGAATAGTGGACTTGAACTTGAAAAGAAGGGTACAGACAGAGAGAGACAGAATAGATAAGGAGAACATGAAGAGGGGTAATTACAGAAGGTAGAACAGAGAGAGGAAAAGCACCAGTCGCTGATCTGGCTTGTTCAGAGACTCACAAGGTAAAGAGGCAGAAAGAAAGAAGACGCATACACGGAGGGAAGATAGTTACCCAGGTTAAAAAGAAAGCAAGCTGCACTATTGTTGCCAAAACAATACGCTTGCCCGATGAGCAAAGATTGCAGCATTTACAGAAAATGTCCAAGTTAACAGTAAAATAATGATTATCAGCACTCATAAACAAAGCCTTTGCCTGGATTGGACATCAGTTGCCGCGAAATTAAATGATGCCAATCATCTGAACTTTTCAAAATCAAAAGATTCTTTGTTCTTTGATTGTCCTTGTATAGTGCATACACAACATTCATTCTTTGCAGACGCACTCACCGAAAGAGACACTCTTATACAAAATATAGTCACACACTTATAAAGAGAAAGTATGAGACAAAGTAGGTGTAAGGGAGAAAGAAAGCAAGCATGCGAAAGAATTGGAAGTTTTGACAGGTTTAATCAGAGGAAAGAGACACAGTGGGAGGGAAGAAATAAAAGTCAAAGAGAAGCGAGAGCTAGCTTAGCTATGTCATGCATGTACAGGGGGTTACTTAGAGAGAAAAGGCATTTATCCATGTCAAATACGGATTGTGTTCTGGCCGCTCATATCCATAAACATGAGACTGCATCCTGGAGTGCTTTTATTTTTTATCTCTGGCCTGACTCTGTTCACCCCTCTCCTCCTGCCTCCCGCCTCCCTCTGTTTTTGTCTTACTTTCCTTTTTTGTTTAAAACAAACCGTACCCTGTCAGGCTTGTTGTACTGTGTTTGTGTTTATGTGTTTCTTAACCTGTGATGTTCAGACCAGCGGGCATTATGGTGCATCCAACTAGAGAGACTCTATCACCAGAGAGTATTGCACAACCTGAATGCACTACAAGAACAGTGGGGTAACATACATGCTCACAGCACACCTGCATCAGACGCATGTTCACACTATCTTATGTATATATCTGTCTATATAACAAAACACTTTTTGTTGTATTTGTAATGATAAAAATGTGTATGCATATATATATATATATATATATATATATATATATATTTTATTTTTTATTGGGATTTGGGCATCTCAAAATAGAAGCTGTAGAAGAAGGTGTCTTATATTAAAGAATCGGTGATATCCATATGCAAAGAATAAAATATCACAATGCAGTACATACAATCATTTGTGAAAGAAATAAGTTGTGTACTATATAACAGCTTCACATGGGCTTTACATGTTTCTGAATATCATCCTTGTGATTTTATTTGCCCACATGCACAGCTATCAAGCACAAAACTACTCAACAATATGACTGCGGCCTCTGTGTCTCGTCCATTGGATCCACTAATGTATATTTAATGTAATTTCAGTGATCATATAGTGTATATTCCATCAGGAAACATTCAGGATTATTGACCTGTGTTGCATTCATTTTTTGTATTATTTACCGGGGAGCTTAGCTCTTAAAGGCTGCCTCATAGTTGTAACAAAGCTTTTAACTCCCTGCATCTTTGTGTCTCTCCATGTCTCTCAGAGAGTCAGTGTACAAGTTCTTTCTTCGACCTGGCAACCCAACATCTGGAGACTCTAAAAAACATCTGCCAGACACACAGACGGTGTGTGTGTGTGTGTGTGTGTGTGTGTGTGTGTGTGTGTGTGTGTGTGTGCGCGTGTGTGCGTGCGTGCGTGCGCGCCATGTGCATTTGCACACTAGTGCACATAACATTTTAGCTGTGCATATAATTCTCAGCTCTACATGCATCAGTGCACGTAACTGTTCAGGGTTGGAAATTGTTACATGTCACACACGCTCCCGGCACACATCCATTTTATCATGTACTGAAGATTTATAAGAGGCCTCTGACGGCACACAGGCAGACAAGATGGAGCAACATAGCACAACAACATCGTAAAAAAACTATGATTAAGTGAACCATCCATTACAAAACCCCGGTAAGTCGCTGGCTGGATTTTGATGCGCTTCTATAGATGCTGTTGCGGTACGGGTAGCTGGAGCATCCAAAAAGGTTGAAGGAAAACTTGTATTTCAGAAATAATTCCTTACATTTTTATATACCAAATAAAATCTGTAAAGAAGTCCTAATTTGATAAAAGACACGTTGGCAGCAATGAATGTCCCTGACTTTGACATAAGTAGTTCCACTGTACATACCTGGATGGGGAAACACATTGAAAATGTTCATCTTCATTGGACTTCACTCATAAATTAAAGAAACATTTTCCTGCAGAGTTTTGCTGAAATTAAAAAGTAATCTTAGTGTACAGGTTTTGGTTAAAATTAAAAGGGAACATAAGCTCAATTTCCATTACAATTTCCATATTTTCCTCACATCTAAAGGAACAATACGTAATATTGATGGCTCCTGTTTTTTAAATGGATACTGCAGGCCAAATAAAAAATATTGGAGAGAGTTGTCTCTTCGACCTGCTCCCCAGATTCAAAGCTCATGAGGGTTGCTGAAGAGGATGCTGAACTGGCAGGAGCGCTTGACAAGCAAACTAAATTTGAACGCATTCTTATGATCATGTCAAATTTAAAATATAACATTTAAAATATAAAAAAGCACGAGAGGAACTTGCAGACAGTATACATGTTTTATTTCAGTGTTAATTAGCAAACTAGTCACCAACACGCAAGAGAACAGTTGTAAGATTGTATACAAGTATAGTGACCCACATGTCAGACTATTTCTTTGAATATACAGTATTTAACCCATATTTACAAGTTGTTGAAACAATCCAGAAAATATTGATTTCACAACATAATCATTCGAGTTTATTGCAACTTTGCATTTTCATATCTGTTGTGCTTCTGTCATAAAAAGTGTGTGTGTGAGCATACTTGTGTTTGTTGTGGAGTGTGCTCATGCAACTGTAACAAATTAGTCAAGGAAAGCCCAACGTGGCATTTTTTTATATTTAATAGGAAGTCCTATTAAGTGACTTAAATCAAAAAGTATGCCTTTTCAGATACACAACACAGTGTCTCTCTCAAACCATACACAACTGCTTAATCTGTGTGTTCCCAGACAGGTGGAGTGTGTGTGTGTGTGTGTGTGTGTGTGTGTGTGTGTGTGTGTGTGTGTGTGTGTGTGTGTGTGTGTGTGTGTGTGTGTTCTGACCGCCAATAAGCATGGATATGTGTGTTTTGAGCACTGCAGTGATGGTTTAAACACATGGCCCTCTGCTGCTGCTGCACTTTCAGACATTTGAGCCATCAAGCTGCTAAGGTTTCTCACACACACACACACACACACACACACACACACACACACACACACGTACGTACGTAGTAGCCAGGGAAATGTGTTTTGAGCTAATATTAGATTGGAAGAGTAGAGCGGGGTCACCCATCTCTCCCTTCTTCAAGCCAAGAACAGACCTTCAATACTTTCACCATCTCACTCTGTCTCTCTCTCTCTTCTGTTCATAGACCAGGAGCTAAAGATGCTGTGGTAAGACATTCATCTTTTTTGTGTGTCTGAGTGTATGTCAGAGAGAATGTACATACATATAAGATTCATATACAAAATAATTACAAAATAATGTAGTGTATGTACATATATTGCATATATTTCTTTGTGTACAGTGTGCGTCTCTGGACTTTTTGAGGCCTACATTTGAAGAAGTTGGTGCACTGCCGTTGAGTACTTCAGGTGAGTGAGTTGGTGTATTAATGTCAAAGTAGGAAGTTCACTTACTGGCTTTACTTAGCTTTCAACCAAAAAGAGATTAAGTTGTCGGCCGCATATCCTGATTTAGTTGACATTTTCAGAAACAGTTGGTAAGTGGACCTTAAATGAGCGCTATACAGAAGTCAGATCAAATGTATGATTGAGGAATTTCCTCCATATGGCTCTAAACATGGGAACGGCTGATGCACTGCAGGGATAAGTATCTTGTTATCAGATCAAGAAACTTGTGCCTGTTCACTGCTGCTCTCCAAACTCACTCAGGGGTCGGTGCGATCCACGATCTCACTAAAAGACAAAATAAACATGTTTGTCAAAACAATCGCACTTAAACTCTTTTACACACTTCTGCATACTCTGATTATCAAATTCAATTTAACTTTCAGGGTGTACTTGACACTTTGATGTTGATCAGACTTACCTTGTTTACTTTGCTGGGTTCTGCTAAAGACAATATACTGTCTTCTTTTTTGTTTGTCAGTTTTTTTTTGCCACATGTAGCATTTGTGGCCTCCTTGCTATGGTTTAATGTGTGACTGATACATACACTCCTTTCAGGTAATGAATACATGAAAAATTAGATGCAAGCAGCTCTCTATGCAAAGTACACTTTAAGTGTAACTACTGCAAAGACGTTTTTTAAGGTTTTATGTTGGTCTGTTGAGCCACTTGGGTTTGTATTTGAGAGCAGTTCTCCCTGCATATAGCAATGAAATTCCTGTCAATGTAGACCATTTCATTTATCTGATACTTTTATCCAAAGCGACTTACAATAAGTGCATTCAACCATGAGTACAAACTCAGAACAACAAGAATCAAGGAAGTACAATTTCTTCAAGAAAGCAAAACTACAAAGTGCTGTAAGTAAGTGCCATCTAAGTGCTACTAAAGTGCTACTTTCTTTATTCAAGGTATAGTCGGAAAAGACGTGTTTTTAGTTTGCGGCGGAAGATGTAGAGACTTTGTGCTGTCCTGATGTCAACGGGGAGCTCATTCCACCATTGAGGAGCCAGGACGGCAAATAGTCGTGACTTTGTTGAGTGTTTAGCTCGCAGTGACGGAGCTACAAGACCATTCATTGATGATTCTAGTGACATAAATTAGAAAGGGAAGGCCCACATGGACTAATGGCTTAAATTAATAACACACTATACTTTTCTACTCTCTGTGTCTCTTTTTCATCCAGTCCATCAGGTTGACGAAGGGATGGAGCAGAGAGCCCAAGACCCCTCGCGTTATCAGAGCAGCCACCCAGTTATACCTTCCATTAATTTGACCGATGGGCTTTATTCCCCTGAGATCTCAGAAAAGGGCAGGTCAGACCCAGACAGGGAAGTAGAGGGCAGGGACTGTTTCCATGGAGATCAGCTGACTGACAAGCATGGCAGCAACAGAGAGGGAGGGGAGGCCGAGGGAGGGGCAGAATACACCATTTCGGTCATAGGAAATGGACTACACCCCTCTACAGCTGGAGAAATGGATCAGTCCAAGCCTGCAGAGCAGCAGGGAGGAGATTTAGGTCCCACACAGGAAAAGGAGGCAAAAAGGGGGGAAGAAGAGAGGGAAGTGGAGGAGGCAGCCGAGGCTTTGGAGATGGAAGATGAGGGAGAGGAAGAAGAGGAGGAGAGGCAGAAGGAAAAAGACTCTGCTCTATGTCAGAAAGCTCTCCCAGTGGAGACTCTGGCCAGTGGGGCAGATGTGGAGCTACAACGGCTGCACCCCGACGCCCTAGCTGAGGAGAAGCTACATGAGACCCAGGTACATATCAGAATAAATATAGAGAAATGCAATTAATGTTTTAAAGTTTGTTATTTGCGTTATCTGCAATTCCTAGCTTGTTTGTTTAGTTTTTTTTTTCTTTTTCTGAAATTACTTGCCAGTTAAACTGTGTCAGGACCAGTATTTTATATCATTCTGGTTTTCTTCTGTTTTATTAGTTCAGCTTTGCTTCAGATTTGTTAAACCATGATGGTGATTACGGCTCCTGCTAACTATACTTAGTTCCTCTATATGTCTTAAACCAGTGTTGCTACTGCCGTAAATAAATAATGTATCACTTCCTTTGTTCCAGATTACTATTTCCTTGAAACAACTTTCCCATAATTTATCAGCTTAACTAATGTACAATTATTATTTTTTTATTTAATGGCTTCCGAATTGTGTTATCAAAATAGAGCGACAAATTTGATTACTGTCTCCATTGCTCTATATTGTTATGTAAGTTATAACTGAATTTCATTATCACTGCAGGAGAGCGCTAAAACCTGCTTGCTCCAGGAGGCTCACAGGAAGCAGCAGGAGCACCAAGAGGAGGGTGAGGAGGAGGAGGAGGAGGAAGAGGGTGAGGAGGAAGAGGGTGAGGAGGAGGAGGAGGAGGATGAGTATGAGTACGACGAAGTAGCGCAAGTTGACATCATCAAAGAAGCTTCCTCACTGGACAACATGGCGAAACTCATCAGTGTAGAGGAGGTGTGTACACAATCATTCTTTGCTGTGTGTGTGTGTGTGTGTGTGTGTGTGTGTGTGTGTGTGTGTGTGTGTGTGTGTGTGTGTGTGTGTGTAGTAGTATTAGTTTGTTACATGTTGTCTTCCTCTTTGTCGCAGGGTCTAAAAGAATAACAGACAAAAACACAATAGCCACAAACACATAAAAAAAAAAGTTATCTTGAAATTGGCAATTTGACAACTATTTTAAGTTTTCGGTTTGTCTGTACCTGCCCATCAAGCCTCTTTATAAAGGACAGCAGGGTGCCTTGCTGAGCAGCCCTAATGGTATTATGTAGCCATTACCGTGATACCTCGGACTATGGATTTGTTTTGTAGATATGCAGACATTTAAAACTATACTGAGAAAATGTTGAGAAAAGTAGAGAACTAGAAATGTCACGCAGTGTGTCATGCACCTGCAATTTCAGCATCTAGCAGGATTACGGTGTTATTATTCCAATATAATAAATTCAGAATGGATGTATACTTGGGTTGGGCAATGTCTACTGAATTGGCAGATGACTATGACCACAATTAAACATCTCGTTGGACGATGATATGTTTTGATTTGTTTGAACTTAATTTTGGGACACACAGTAGCCTGTGTGTTCACCTTCAGTGAGAGATAACTGAAAGAGAGGTGGACATGGAGATGCTTAGTGCATGGAGCAGAGACAGAGAGAACTGAGGCACAATGGTAACCAGAGAAGTGGCCCACTTTTATCAAAGACAGTATGTAGATCAGCCAGGGAGATATTTTGTAAGCAGTGGTACCTGTAGTATTTGGACTGACAGGACATTTTGGGTTGGAATGGGTCTGCTCAATGTGTGGAACTAAAACTTATCTTATTGGAAGCGTTTTTTTTTTTACATATATAAATAAACAAGATATCATGCCAAAAGACACCTTTTGTTGGTCTAGACCTCTTACATTAAAAACAAAAAATGTCTATCGTATTAAATTTTTCAAATTATGAAAAAACTAACTATAAACTGGGTGCTTGTTGTTTATTTTTCACTTTAGACTAAATAAGCTTTTAAAAATATTATTATTATTTATTTAAAAAAAATATATATTTATTGAACCAGGAAAAGCCTCATTGAGATTACAAATCTCCTTTACAAGAGAGTCCTGGCCAAGACAGCAGTAGCACATTAAAACAAAGACATACAACATAAAACAGTGACAGAACATTTTTAGATCACAGCACAAGTAAAACCAAAACTAAGACTCAAGTCATCATATCATAGTTCACACAGGTGCACATCCTCAGTCAAAACATTTACAACCAGATCAACCTTCCTCCAACCCTTTCAATCTATTTTTAAAAACACCTAAAGAGACCGGCTCCTGGAGACCCAAATCAGTCTGCAGCAAATTCCAAGCCGCAGGAGCAGCAAACCTAAAACCCCTTTTTCCCATTTCGAGACGGACGTTGGGGACAGATAACAAGAGTAGGATTTTATATAAGAATACGATTTTATTGTCTTCCAAAACAGTCTTGGATTGTTTAGGTTGTTTGATGTTTCACTGAGAAACTACTCAGCTTTAGCCTTTTGAATTGCAACTGTGCAAGCATTGCGCAGTTGCCTATAAAGCAGCCAATCTGACTCAAGACCAGAACCCCTTGCCTTGGCCCAAGCCACATTGCGCTCATGTAGTAACTTGGATAATTCTGAACTGATTCATAAAGGTTAGGTTAGGTTCATAAGGTTCATAAACTAACTAGGTTTAGTCACCAATATAGAGGGTAGTACTAATTCAGTTGTAAAGTATTATGTATATAGCTGAAGTATTGCAAAATAAAACAAGTTATCTGTCTGGCCTTGGTAGGTTACCACCACTTGTGCAAAGTTCATTTGCAGTCGTTTATATATTTTTAGCTCTTTGGCATTGAGTGTGAGATGATAGTCGGAGATCTAATGTGCAACTTTTCTCATAGGGAAGCCGTGCCTGATACCGTATGACTATGTATACTGACTGTATGTATACTGACTATATATATATATATATATATATATATATATATATATATATATATATATATATATATATATATATATATATATAGACAGGGAATCTGTTGGAGGGAGTGTTGATCATGAGATTTAAAGTTGAATACTGCTGATTGTGTGATATACTGACACCTGGTGGACATGGCTGGTGAAGTGCACCCTTTGTAAATTTGGTTTGTGTATGAAGATGAAAAGACGGATCAAACTATATTTTGGTATAAATTGCTGATGTATGCATTCTAACATTTTCTTGTCGTTTTTTGCTCGTCAGATGTCTCCTGCTTCTGGCCTTGTCTCCATATTGAAGAAGCGGCGCGTTTATGTGGACAACATGAGTGTGTTTGCCAGCTCAGAGACCCAACCTGAAAACATCCCTGCCAAAAGACGTGTCCGCTTCAAAGTCCCTGATGATGGCTATGAGCAGGGTGTGTTTGTGTGTTTATTGCTTACGAGTCAGGGATTCGTATCTCTCCATAAACATAGAACAATAACTAATGTATTGCCTTATTATAAATGATAATTTAATTTGTAATGTTGGCAGGGCTCAATTTAAGACAAGGTAACATACACCAAATGTACTATTGTCAAACATAGTAGATGAATTCTAGAAACGTCTCTCGTCTTTATTATTAATCTAATCTACTTTAACTTCCATCCAACCATATCTCTCCCTCTGTCCCTCTTTCTCTGTAGATGTTGGCGGTGGAGACTCCTGCCTGCTTCTCTTCCTGCTTTGTATGGTTACAGTAGTAATCAGTGTCGGCGGCACCGCTCTTTACTGCGCCCTGGGAGATGTCCACTCCTCAGTCTGTCAGGACTTCTCCAGAAATGCAGACTTCTACATTGGCCAGATACAGAGCGGGATAGCTCAAATGCAGCATTGGTTTGCTCACGGGTCATAGCAGCATACGGTTTGTCAACACTGTCACTGGCCTGACTGCCTATCACTGCAGGCTCCAGCAGGCCCTGCTACTTCCTGGGACAATGTTCCATGAGGTAATGGCGCCGGGCAGCTACTACAGTCCCTGCCGCTACTTGGAGCAAGTGGCTATTATGCTGCCTAACTGGCTAAACGGTTATATCAGATTCGGTTGGCATTTGTAAGCCTGCTCTACTGCATTTTTAATGCTCTTTGAATCCAATCCCAGGGTTCATTGAGTCTAAAAGTCAGAGGTCAGATGTCCTTTACAACACTACTTTGAAAAGGGAAATGGAACAGAGAGAGGAAGAGCATAACTGGTGGAGAATGGAGACTATATAATAGCAGAAGAAGGGACCTACACGCCTCTCAACCCTCTCCACATTATATAGGTTTAACTTCTCAAGCTAGGTTTAGAAACTTATAATGTGACTCAAGTGTCCTGTTGAACTAGCTGAGCGCCGTCTCCCCACACATGCTCACTGTCAGCCAGGGAAACTGTAGTCACTGGGGCATAAATCCCCCGTTACTGGATACAAGCTTTCACCGACTTCTCCAAGACTCAACTCCCCAATTTAGGAATGAGAACAAAGTAATAACAGATGTAAAAAAAAAAAGGTATGTATAGTTTGTTAAGTGGGGGGCACAGAGATGCTGCCACACACACTGCACACATGGGAAGTGGCTCAATGGGAATTTTACAAACTGCTGCAACCACTAGTGTTGCTTTTATTGTTGACTTTTTTAAATCACAAATGAAATTTTAAAATGAACATACCATTCTGTGGTCTTCTACTTGGAATGAAATCATTATGTCTTAATCAACCTTTGGATGAAGGTTTGAAGTTTAATGTTAAACTTGGTTTTGTGTCACTTGTGGGGCATTTATGTATTATTATTATTATTATTATTATGTATTACTTGACATGAGTGTCTTGTCGCTGCCCTTTTCTGGATAACCTTTTGCAGTGAGCTTACATGGCTGCCACTGGAGACTACAAGTCTAAGCTACCCCTTTATGGTGTTCAATGAGGTAGACTTCGCTTTGTGTAGCGTATGCAAACTGTATAGGAACACAGTGCACCTCTGTATATATTGTCAGAAGAATGTTTAACATGTTGCACATAAGACTGGTACGATTTTTTTTGTATAGATAATGCAATATTTCTAAAGGAGTTGGTGGATTGGTCCTGGACTAAATATAGACTTGATTTGATTAAAACAAAAAATATCCATATCCACAAGCTGTTTTCAGGTTCATCGGGAAAAGTTCATGCCAATGAACTTCAGTTATGCACAGATAACTTGGAGCAGAAAATGCTCAACTCTTAAGCGGGTCTGCCTGTGGATGGAATATTTTTCTGTACAAAAAGATACATGATAATTGTACAATTTAGTTTAGGAACCAGTAATTATTCAGTGTACTCTCAATCAGTACAGGCCTTGATGTCAATGGGATCATTTGAAGCTCTGTCTGCCTGTGGGTTTGCTGTTCTTAGGGATTATGGGTATCACCCTCAGTGTGTGATAGTCTGTGTTTACCCTTTTTGTTTTTTTCCGAAACAATTCTTTGCAACTCAGAATGATCTTTGCCACCACTTGGTTATCTTAAAGACTCATCTAGTTACCATTTCTGTTAAGCATGTCTATTGTGTTACATCTGCTGAGTCCTGGTTTGATATAGAAATAAGTACTTTTTCTGAGTGGAGAATTGATTTCCTAATGAGAGACAAAGAAAAGACTGTTCTGGAAAGAGGCAAACACTTTGTCTTTGAAACCCATCTTCTCCAAACCAACTATCTGGGTCGTTTTACTGCTTGATCTACCTTTTTGTCTCGTCGGGCATCCATACTTTTTATGTATCATTTCAACATATTGCAATGTTTAGTGTCCGGTAAATTATCTCTCCTTTGGATGGCATGAAACTTACCCTTGAAAAAACCCACATCTCACAAAGGTCTTAATTGTCAGGATGTAAAGAAAAAAGCAAATCCATTAAAGAGAGATTCAAGTGTCTTACTTAAGCATTAATAATAGTCTAAGCTGTAACCATGTTATCTTTCTCTCATTGTGTGTCACTCCTGAACATTTTCTTTTGAGATATGAGGTCTTCCAGGATGTAAGGTGTAGTAGATTGATTCCTGTTTTTATTTGCACACGTCGTCTGGCTGGTTCAGATGACCATCATTTAGAAAACCTCATTTTCAATCTTCTAGATGATTTTAAATATTTATAATACGAGATATGTCGAGTGTAGGTGGTTTAAAAATAATAAAAAAGATGCTTTTTTTTCTGTGATTGATTATCATCATACATCTGATTTGTTTTCATCTCTTGTTTCACTATTATTCTTAAGGAGGCTTCGACAGAGAGTTTAATTTCTGATTTCATAACCTAACTCTTCTGAATACCAACATCTGGGTTGTTTGTTTTTCATTTGGTTTCCTTTATCAGTTCTTGAGGCTGATTTGAAACTGGTGAGTTTATGCTACTGTTGTCATTATCATCTGCTATGATTGCTGAAATATTCATGATTCTTCCAAATGCAAGCATTGGATGTATTTTCATTTGTTTGCCCAATTGTTTTTTAACAGAACATTCAGAAATGAATAAATGAATAGTCATGGTTTTTGTGTATGAATCAGTACTGTGTACCGCTAATATTATCCTGAAGAAAGGTGTTTTATGAGTAGTTTGATGAACTCTTTCTCTTTGTTCATAATGATTGTAATAAGGAGATGAGTTTTTTTTTTCTTCCCTGTTATGCCTCCCGTAAAAGCCATTGAAAAAAAGTTGTTTGAGTCTCTAATACAACAATAGCCACTGTTCTTGTTCAAACAGTTGGAAGGTAATCACATTCAGACATTTTGAGCCTTATGTGAAAACTTTTTCACTGTGCAGAGTTAAAAAATATGCTGATGCAAGTTGGGTTAAAGTAGACTGTAAGTCACACTATGGATGTGATTGTCTCAATCACAGTAGCAATACATTTAGTTGGGATGACATCATTTAGCAGAAAAGACTCATGTTCTACTAACAGTCACCAAGTGGATTTGCTGTGACCACTTTCAATGTTTTTGAGTTTGATCTTTTGAGAAAA
This sequence comes from Myoxocephalus aenaeus, assembly GCA_038501785.1. Classification (NCBI taxonomy): domain Eukaryota; kingdom Metazoa; phylum Chordata; class Actinopteri; order Perciformes; family Cottidae; genus Myoxocephalus; species Myoxocephalus aenaeus. Next base: position 1,467,498 of record JBAMJR010000116.1, read on the forward strand.
ATCCTCTTTTACGTACAGACAATGTGCTAATTTAAAGCAACATGTGGACATACAGAATAGACTAAAACTTCCAAGGACTCTGGTCACACACCTTTATATTGTCATTTAAATTTCCTGCTGTTCATTTCCATGTATCTCAATAGTATAATGAGTCTTCTCTGACACAGGATGCATGTTTAAATATGCTGGAAAATAAACCCACTTTATGAGTGAGCTAACATACATTCATATATTCCATTATATCAAATGCACTTTAAACCAAGTGTATGTCCAATCTTCTTTTTATGTTGCCAGTTACAGAACATTCTCAACCCATAAAGGATTACTTAATCCTGCAGTTTGTCAGGAACAATTCAAATTCAAAATCACCAAATCTGAAGATACATGGTTACTACTAGACGTTAAGGGTATGAAAAGTTGCCATCTGAAAAATAACTGCAAACTAAAACTGCCAGTGAAGTTGCATTAAAATGAATTGCTCAATGTAACCTATAAATGCCTCACATTTGGACTTAAGACTTAGCTCAAACTAACAGTCTACAACAGTTCTGAAATAACTCCGACCTACATCAAGGTCACAATGTTCAGTTGTTGTTGAAATGGTTTTAGAGGTGTTGATTCCATTGTACGGTATGATTCTTTTGCAGGATTGTGATTTTTTTTTTTTGCGATTGAAACTTAATTTCTTTCTACAGAGATGTGTTTCTGTCTTTTAGCCCACCTTCATTATTAAAAAGATTTATTTTTTTTAAATAGAATGTTTAAATCATTAATATTAATCTTCTTCTCAATTATGTATTTATTGACAGAACATCCCCGTGGGACATAAAGAATGTAACTGATCCACGGATCGATCACGGTTGTGGTTTGAACGACAAACGTGCGCAATTTTACGTGACGTCATGACGCACCGTGTGCGTCTGTTACGTTACGGATGTAAACACTGCCCGGCTCAAGTGGAGGCACAAAAAAAAACCCGGGAGAACCCGACCATGCCACCGAAGCTGGAGCGTTTCGTTAGTCCGGAAAAAGGTAACGGTCTGCGGGCGACGGTCCGGATCCAGAGAGGACAGCTGGTGTACTCCGCCGAGCCGCTGGCGTGCTGCGTGTCCAACAAAGTGGCCGGAGATGTCTGCCACCACTGCTTCTCACGGTGAGACAGGCGGTGCTCGGACATGCTGACATGCTTCTTTTCTATAAAGTAAAGGCGGTGCCTCCTCGTTTGATAGTGTGCGCGCAGTGTGTTGTGTTTCTGGCTCATGCCCGAGTCACGGTCCATTACGTCGATGCATTGACACCACGCTGTCCTACTCCGACAGTGTGTGTGTTGCCATACTCCTGTGCACTATACTGTACGTTTGTACTAATGCGTTCATGGAGTCACGTGTTTGAATTGCGAGCTACATTGGCACACATCGTTGTACTTTGAGAGATGCAGCTAAGTTCCTTAACTGGCCACCAGATGGCACCATTGTCCTTTCATGGTTTCAGAGGTGGCCAGAAGGCAACAGACGCAGCGGTAGAGCTGACATACAAATCCAACAGTACAATGTAAATATGATGATTGCAGATTTGAACAGTTTCTTCTGCGCAAACATGGGACATGGGCTTATTGTGGTAACAAGTAGCTCTAGTGAAACTGAATAGTATCAATTTGAATGTGGGGATCGCTTGGAAAAAAACCCAATACATCTCAATTTAGGTGATTTTCCTGTAGAAGGACCAGGTGCAAGGCCAACACGATAAAGTTCACTGTGTGGCTGTTGTAATTTAGTAATATCATTAATTCTTACGTTATGTTATGCTCTATTTCTTAAAACCTACCCAGTAAATCTAAAAAAATATAACATTTGGTCCCAGTCTAAATAGAGTAAAATCTATTCTTGCCTCAGAGTTAATAATTCTGAGTATTGTTTTACTCTCTTTAGTGTTCATATTTAACTCTATAATCAACTCTATATAGAATTAGATTACATTCTAAATAGAATTGGGTTCAGCTCTCTTCCGTCCCATAAACATCACCTCATTCGAGCGTAGCAAGAGGTTTCATGGCGGCGGAAATGGAATTTAAGGAACCGTAGTGGGTGTGGTCACGCTGTTTTACTCCAATAGATTTTATCCTGAATATTTGCTCCTACTCTACTGGCTACGGATAGTAATTACTCTCTAAAATGATTAAATATTACTACTTTAGAGGAAAATAATTGTAACTCTGGAAAAATGACTCCTGTTTTTCCCGTGCACTATCAACTGATACAGGTATTCAGTTGGGTCCTGCTTGATTACCTGAGTTTGATGCCTTGTCTTGAAGATAACATCTGGTTTGAGGATCTTTACTATTTCTGCTAATATTTTACTCACATATAGTGCATATTCTTAACATAGGTTGATGATAGCAGGTACTATGACCATGACTGAGTGCCATGAACTGTGTGAGGATGTAAATGTGTCTGTTGTAAGATATTTTTACCAAACTATTCACACCATGACACTGTGTTATCACTTGAACATATCTGGGTGTTTTAGGTTCAGCCATTATGGGCTTAATAACATTTTGCAAATCAATGTTCGGGACTTAATTCTGACAATATTGTCTTTTTATATACATTTTTTAGACATATCATTATGATGAAGAAACTTTATTTATTTTGTGGGATTACCCAGATGTTCCGCTGTGGTTATTTTATTGATAAACATTTTCTTAATTGATTTTCAAGAAAGTTGAATAGTACAATATCACTATTGTGATTTAATATAAATCTATATAATATATACAATTAACTAGAACAGAGGGTTTTATCCTTATCGCCTATTCCTTCTCAGTATAGCCTATTCCTTCTCAGTATAGCCTCTTTGAATGTAGCACAGGATACACAATGTCCAGTGTATCCGTTTTCTGCCTGATGTGATGATTTGTCCTTCGTTTCATCTCATTTGCTTGTGATATTTTTTCAGCTGGATGCGTAATAGCAGCACTGCTGCTTTCTTTACTGTAGCCAAACCAACTTCATCAAGCTAAATATATGTATGTGAATTTAATGAGACTGGTAATTATACTTGTATTGTCAAAGAGTTTACAGCTGATTTCTGGTGCAGTAACTGCAAGGTGAATGAAGGGTAAATTCCTGTGGGTTATATACTGTGTGTATGAGCCTTTGTAGCAAATGGAAGATGATTAATGAGAGCAGTTAATACAGATAACCTCTGGGAGGATTTAAAGATTAAGCGCATGTCCAGTTTTGATTTCCACATGAAGGTAAAATGTATTTGAGAGCATGATCACTTCAGCAGCAACTGCTCACCTCTGTGGTTTATCCATGTACTCCATTTTTAAAGGACCAAAGGACTTACAGGGTGTTGCTCTGCGCAGTGTGGCGTGCCTTGTGTGAGCAATGAAAAAAGTTAAGATGTATCGATACAATCTCTGATGATGTATGCTGTCAGATATCAGATTCTTAGTCTGTATGGTTACAGGTGTTTTTCTGATCTTTACTTTAAGAGACATGACAGAAACAAGTCATTTAAGATGATATATGTTTGATGGGAGTGAAGGTGTGGATACTGAAAAATGGACTTGAAATGGTCAGAAAGCAGAAAGACAGATATACTTTCATAAGGAGAGATAATAGAGGGAGAGTGTGTGCGTGTGAGTTTGTATATGTGTGTGTATATACCTGAACTGTACATGTGACGTGTGCACACACTTATGTATAGTTGTGTTTCAAAGTTCGAAAGTCATTTATTGAAGAAATATACTAAACATTTTGGTTGCAGCGTCTCAAATATGAGGATTCCATTCTTTTAGATATTTTCAAACTGGGTTTAAGATGATATATGATTTGGGCCTAAATACGTTTTTTTTATATGGACCCAATAATTAAAATGGAAGAAATGAAAATTATCGATAGTTTCCCTTCTGGACTGATTCTTGGCTGTAGGACTCAATAACAAATATACGTTAGCCTTGTGTATGTTGCCTGAGTACGGCTCATATTGATTATTTACTGCATTGTTTTGTTGGTTCATGTTATAAGTGCAGATACGTTATGTCGGAGCGCATTGTGTGCTGGGTAAATAAAAAAAACAAGCGCACATGGACACACTTCTCTCATTATTTGGCACAGTGAGTATCCAGAGCTGTAATGTCCGGACGGTCCGTTCTAGCTGTAAGAGGACCGATCCCCTCACTGGGTTTACATCATCAATGTTTGTCGGGCAAACAACATGGTTCTGCTCCCAAAGTACAGTGTGTACTTATTAGACAGCATCCCCAGTCAGTGGCCATGTGGCTCTGAAGAACATCCACTATATACACTGATAATGTAGTTATTAATTAATCATCTGCAACTGTCCACTGAGAAAGAGGCTTCACCCTCAGCTGCTGCGTGGACAGTAGTCGAAGACCGTTGAGTGCGTTTCCTCTCTCAATCACGGGAACGTACGCTTAGTCATTTTTACTGGCTAAAGAATAGCTAAGAAAAGCCCTGCAGGGATGTAAATGTGGAGAATTGCTCCGACATGAAGTAACAGCAGGGTAGTATTGTTTATTCGGTGTAATTTGAGTTTATTCCTCCAGCTGCTCCCTTCACAGGCTGCCAATCATTTAAAACTAGAGTGTGAGGCAGCAGGGTTTCCATCTATAATCTTTGTTATGACATTACTGATCTGTGTGTCTGAACATAGTCTTGCATATTAATTGTATGAGGGCAAAAATGGTTCACTCCTAGTATTGACTATTCTGTTTTGACTGAAGTTCTCAGTCACTATTACTGATGCGTCGTCGTCATACTGCATACTGATATGGTTTATAAAAGTAGCTCCCACATTGCAGATGCCGTTTGTTCACTGATAATTTCACCCCACAAAAACACAAGCTGTTACCTCAGTTTTTCCGACTATAACGTTAAAATAATTTTCAAGTCCTTTCCAGCCAAGCTAGCATCATGACTCTGGGGAGGGCAATGCTGGTCTGTCGACCACTTTAGTCCAGACTGAAATACCTCACACACACACCATTTCATGACTGCTACAAGCCCTAACATCATAACGTGACATTTATTCAATATCTCAAAGAACATATTCACTCATTCACACAGGAAGAAATAATAGCTAAGTTATAACAACAGAAATTAATAATAAATTAAAGCGTTTGTGCCTCCACTGAATACCATTATTGTTCTTTGTGCTTGGGGTAAACAGAGGGAAGTGTGGAACGAGACAGAGGCCATGTTGTGCAGAGTATGATCATGTTTTTGGGAAATTGAATATGTGTCATGGCTACATCTGCTTGCCTTGTGGCCGACACTCATCAACCTCAGTGTCAGAAGGTCTTTTGTACATCTTGTATTGATTTGACATCAGGGAGATATCTGTGAGTTGTACTGAGTTGGTGTCACAAAAACAGTTGTAGAACATTGGAACACACACACACACACACACACACACACACACACACACACACACACACACACACACACACACACACACACACACGGCCCAAGGCAGGCAGAGATTGGTCTTCGATATGTTAAGTGTGTTTTCCTGTTTTCACTAGAACACAATTAGTCTCACAGTGTGACTGAGTGTTGGTGGATCAGTGTGTATTTTTGTGTGCCTGTATCTTATTGCAAGAACAACAGATATTTGTGTGTGTGTGGAGGAAGTGAGCAGGTGGGGTGGGGGTGGGGATCAAAGCTGAAGTTAATTACAGGCCTTTAAGGCTGTATGTAAGTAATGACTGATAAACGCTGAGGGATTACACCACACACACACACACACACACACACACACACACACACACACACACACACACACACACACACACACACACACACCTCAGCAGGATTCAAATCGCCCAAGGTAACCAAACAAACAACTATTAAAGGTTCTCAGACTCAGAGAGAGGAGGGGGTGAGGAGAGATAATAGATAACTAAGAGGGAAAAAAAACCTTTTAATAATCCCGTAACATTTCAAAAGGCACTAAAACAAAGTAAAGTTGTTTTTGAAATCCTTTTGCATTGCTTGCTAATTAATTCAAAAACAACGTTGTGTAACAATCTCTTTGGCATCTGTGTGTTAATTGTGTTTCCCTGAAATCCATTTGAATTTAATCAGTGGTGAATGCCGCTCTGTGTTATAAATGTTTTTATATCGATATCTAACCGTGTTAGTCATGTTGTTTTGACCACCTGTCTGATGACATCACATGCCGGTTGGGTTTTATGTTATTGTTGTGCATTCTTTTGTGGCCCCCGGCAGGACGTGTGGTCACTAAGGCGTCAGCTCATGACGTTCCTATGAAGATATATAACGAGGTGACTTCAAGGTTTGAGCTTCATTTATGGCCGAAACATGTTGTAAACTAAACATCAAAGCAGATGCAGCGAAAAAGAAAGAAATGCATGGCCACTGTCAGAAAACTGTTAATCAGACGAAGGTGGTTGGAGGATTGTATTCTAACCCTGATTCCATCGCTGCAACACAATGAAAAAGAGCGTTTTTTTGTTTTCCATCATCAAGCAGAAACACTGAGCCATGTGAGCCTATGTCTGCATATAAACTGAGAGACTGAATCCCAGTCACGGGAACAGTTAAGTATGTGCATCGAAACTGTGAGAGGAAGAGGAAGAAGTTCCAGAGAAAGATGGAGGTAGAAGAGAGACGGCACACTGTCTCTGTTGGACAGATAACATCACACACACATTCTTTGATGGTTTTGACAGACCAAAGAAGAACTAAGATGTGTTACTCTCAGCTGTCAGGTTGTGTGTATATTTGTGTGTTCGGCGAGGGGAGTAGGGCGACATTATATCTGTCAGATGAAGTCTTTTTATTTGACACCAATCTCTCACTCACCGTCTCTTTGGACCACAAAAAAAACAAATGCGCACACACACACACACACACACACACACACACACACACACACACACACACACACACACACACACACACACACACACACACACACACACACACACACACACATTGCTGAACTGTGCAAACGACAAAAACAACTGGAAGTTTTGTCTAATTTATTGCCAGCAACTTTTGATTGAAAGTTGGATAAACCAATTTCCAAAGGGTCTTCATTCTTTAAACGAACATATGAAATATTGACAGGCGGTTGACTCAAGAGTTTTGTTCTAATTTCAGTTGGATATGAATCCCTGTTGGAAGCTGAACTAATGCAAATGCAACAAAAAGCAGAAAACAAGTCCTCGTTAGTATTTGAGATCAACAAACTGATGAGATTATGTCACAGTCTTTTCCTGCAGTGTGAACTCCAAACTGATCCAAGTGTGTTATGTTAAATAAGCAGGGAGGTGTCGAATTGGTCCAGACTGAATGTGTAGAAAGATTTTGGCTCATGATATTCATGTGCATTTGACTATTGGATATTTGATGCAGCCAGTGTACCGAATAAACAGACGTTTGCTGAAGCTAGGAAGCAACATACATGTAGATACTCAACATTATATTCATAACTGATGTGTTTGCCTCAATGTGTCAAATTCCACTCCTGTAGCCCACATGAGCCTCATTTTTAACATGTAAAACAAGTGTTTTAATGCCTTTTTGTTTATCTTCTGTTGTATGAAAAAAATCGGATTCTATGAGAAAGCACACAAGAACTAACCATAACGTTTCTATAAATACATTTCTGATCAATTTGATGCGCGCTCTCTCACACACTCGCAACTGTTATGGAAAGTTAAATACATCTCTCTCGTACAATTACACTAATAATTCTGTCAATCATAAAGTCAAACCACCTTTTTATACCATTTAAAAAAAGCATACTGCAGCATAGAACATGTGCAGTGATTCAACATGAGACGTCTCTGGGGCTTCCTGACTGAGTTGAATCCTCAACATTTATCATTAATGACCGCCTTAATGTTTATGGAGTGGATTTATAAAACACAGGGATCATATTATTTTCTTGATTTGAAACCTCTTTTCATTTGCTCATCTTTTTTTTATTGATTTTGCATTTAAAATCTGCTTCACATTTTAGCGAGCTCTGTACTTAACATACTTTTTTTCCTCTCACAAAGCATTATGATCTTTTCTAAGTTCATTATCTGTCTTCAGACACAAACTGTCTCTTTGTCAAACATCCACCCCGTCTCTCTTACTTACGCCCACTTTTTAATACATTTTATCTCTTGCTTATGCATACACCCTTTTCCCCCTTCTTCCCCATGTCTCTCGCTCGTGCTCTCGCACACACACACACACACACACACACACACACACACACACACACACACACACACACACACACACACACACACACACACACACACACACACAGTAAGTAAGTAAGTAACTGATAAGAGTGTGGATGCAGTGGCATGTGAAGCATACAGATTACTACTTTAGACGCAGTTAAACAAGCCGACAGAAAGAGGAGCTTGAGAGGAGAGAAAAGGTTCAAAAGGCAAGTCAGCACTCCTCTCTCTCTTTCCACAGTTTGTCTTCCATCTGCTTTCCTTCTCTTCTCATTCACCAATGTTTTCATCGCCCTTCTCTTCCACCATCTCCTCTTCCCTCAAATACATTTTTGTTCCACCTGCATCTGCTCTCTCCTCCTGCCTCATTCCTGATGGAGATTATTTTTGCTTGCATCTGCTTCTCCCTCCTCCACCCCCCCCATGTTCTCCATCTCCCTCTAGTTTTCCCAGCCTCCTGCAGTTAGAGACCCAGGTGTCTCAAAACATCTTGGTGTCGGCAAAACACACACACAGCTGTATAATTTGCAAACCAAGTTATTTGCTGTAAACAGGGAACACGCCTCCCCATGTGTGTGTACATGCTTAGTATTCTTCAAGTAAAACAGCTGCATGTATCGTCTTAACTGTACTTGTGAGGATCACATATCTGAACACAATCTCTTTAACGTTGACCCTAACGAGGAAGAACATTTATTTGTTCTTGGGTAGTTCAGCTTAGTGCAACATAGTTAATGGGAGTCATGGTGTTTTTTGCAGAACAGTGTGTGTTTGTTCCCAAATTTGAATAAAATGAAAGGGCTCCCTCTTGAGTTACATTATTCCACTGATTTTACTGTAATGCTTATGTCTCAAGCCCAAAGGTAAAAAGCTAAAAAGAAAACATAATTGAAGCCCTAAGTGGACAGAAATAGTTTTAAAAGTATTAACATGATTTCTTTCACTTACTCATTTTGAAAAGGTATGATTTGCTGTTGACCAATGTGCAGGTTTTCCCCTTCAGTTAAATATTGCGCCTGTATTTCTGAGTTTAGTGTTTTTGTGACTTTGTTTGCATTTCAATCCGCATGTCACAAAACTGGCTCAGCTATGCTCCTTTTATCTAGAAATATAGTTCAGATCTACCGTTTCATTCTAGGACACCCAAGAAAGTCGTTAATGCCTTTTTAACAGCCAACTCACATGATTAATCCCCTTTCTACTTGCATAACTCCTTTTTTTTAAATTCTGGTTGTTAAAAAATTGACCACATCAGTGCTCAAATTTCTCCTGGTTTATTCTCTTTCTTTACTCTAGTATGTTTCAGAATAGCTTTCAAATGTCTTGTTATCACCTTCAGTACATTGCATGGAAGAGCTCCAATGCATTACGATTTATTCAGAATGCTGAATCCAAACCTGTTTTCTTTTCTCAGTTTTTTGCATTTTGTGTAATTTAGATTTTTAGCTTTTGCATCAACCTGATTTTACAAGATTATTGCAAATTTATATATTTTATGATTTTCAACCACTGTGCTGCGGTACACCAGGAAAACACCTTGGGAAAATATCCAATTTCACTTAATCGGTCGCAGAAAATATTATTTAGTTGCCTCAAATAATTTTCCATTGTCTGAGCCTGCAATATAGTGGCTGGCCTAGTAATGAAATACTCTTCCATGCCAGTAGGTAGCGCAATAATTACCTACCATGTATGCTGTATTATGCTACAATGTGACATTTTGTAACTTTTTTGGTTGTTGGTGTGCCGCAGGATTTTTTTATTGTAGAAAATGTGCCGCGGCTCAAAAAGGTTGAAAAACACTGGATTAGATAACAATAATAATACATTTAATTTATACAGCGCTTTTCCAAATGCTCAAAGACGCTTGACAGAGACAAACAGAACAAAAAACTAAACAAAAATATAGAAAGACAATGGAGCAAACAAAACAAACAATCAAAAAAAAAAAAAAACTGGAGAAGCTGCAACGGAATTAGTCCTGCAGTGGAGGGTAGGGGTTAGCAGGTGAAGGGTAGGGAGCAGGGGTTAGCAGGTGAAGGCGAGTTTGAAGAGGTGTGTTTTGAGGGCTTGCTTAAATGACAATAGGGTGGGAGCCTGACGGATGTGGATGGGGACGGCGTTCCAGAGGGGAGGTGCAGCTGAGAAGGCCCTGTCACCCCAGGTCCGACGCTTGGTCTTGATGGTCTTCAGAGTGTTCAAATTGGCGGACCTGAGGCAACGGGTAGGGGCGTGAAGGGGGAGGAGGTCTGAAAGGTAGGTAGGGGCCAGATTGTTTAGGGCTTTGTAAGTGGTGAGTAAGATTTTAAAGTCAATCCTGTATTTGACCGGGAGCCAGTGGAGGTTGCGTAGGACCGGGGTGATGTGGTCATAGCGTCATAGGCGAGTAATGTTCCTGAGGTAAAAGAAGGCAGTTTTGGTGATGTGGTTGGCGTGGGGTAGGAAAGAGAGGGTGGGGTCGAGAATGATGCCGAGGTTACGGACCTGGGTGGAGGGGGTGATGATGGAGCCATCAATGTTCAGAGAGAAGGTCTGGGCTGAGCGGGTGAGTTAGGACCGAGTTGAGCATTTCAGATTTATTGCAGTTGAGTTTAAGAAAATTCTGCTGCATCCAGTATTTTATATCAGTGAGACAGGAGGTGAGAGTGGAGTGGGTGACTGAGGTGATGGTCTTGGAGGAGAAATAGAGTTGGGTGTCGTCAGCGTAGCAGTGGAAATCAAGACCATGACGACGGATGATTTGTCCAAGGGGAAGGATGTAAATGATGAAGAGGAGAGGACCAAGCACGGAACCTTGGGGGACACCATGGGCCACTGGGGAGGTGGAGGATTTGCAGTTGTCTATGGCAATGAATTGACGTCGATCTGAAAGATATGAGGTGAACCAGGAAATAACCACCAAAGAAATGACCCAACCTACACTGAAGAGACCAACGTGTTCTGAAAAGGTCTTTCTGCAGTACATAAACACAAAAAGTACTTTAGCAAAAGGAAAGATGTTCCCTTGAGGCCATATTTTGTGCCCGTGTGTATGTATATGTGCACCCTCGTCATCGTGAAAAAAAAGCCGTGAGGAGACTTGACTATTAAGAGTCCCCTCCGGTGTCGATGAATCATCCTCTAAACAACCATTAAAAACACAGCAAGGGCTCCAGGATGCTGTGGCCGCAGCACAGCTGGCAACACACACACACACACACACACACACACACACACACACACACACACACACACACACACACACACACACACACACAGCAGTGCTTTACATGCCAGTCACCAGCCTACACTAATCTCACATTTTGATGTGTAGCTGAGCTGTGGATGCCCACAGTGTACTGAGTGGTTCAGATCGGTGTCTGCTGGACTATCGTAGCATAGAGGCAACACTGGATGGCAGTAGTGTCCCTTCAGGAAGCTCATTTGTTGAATTCTCATGCTTACAATCGTTCACTTTTGCTTTGTAATACACAGCAGTAGAAGTGCTGGCAAAGAGAGGATTGGCTTTGCTGCATGAGGAAGAGCTCATTTGTTAAACTATCAAATAAAACGAGAAGTGGCTCATGCCGACCCAGAGAAAGGTTTCTGTCTGAAACATGAAGCACTGTTCTAGTTTTCTAGTATTCTTCAACCACTTGGAAGGCATCTGGAATTTTGCTGATTTGTGTTCATATTTGTCAGTAATTTACTTTTATGCACTGGCACGCCACTACCTGTCATGTGGGGGAGTGAGTCGTACCATGCTGTGTTGGCCACTCAGCCTGGAAATGAGAAAATTCACTCAGGCACAGCCGGACAGCCCAGAAAAAAGGACCCCACTAATTATTAACATACACAAGCAGGCGCGCGCGCACACACGCACCACAGAACTAAATCTCTCATGACTGCAGCACAGCAGCACATTCTCATGGGAAATTAATTATCATGCTACACACACTCACCAACAGAGACATGCTGAGGTAGGCCTAATTAGGTGTCTGATAGCATAGATTTAACAAAACTGACCACATACACACACATTTGAGTGCTCTCATTTATGCTCTTGCATATCAATGAGGAAAACCAGCATCTTTCAGTCACTTCCTCTACTGTCTGGTGACAGTTTAGTTTTTTCTCTTTTTGTCCTTCCTCTCTGTGTCCCTTCACAAGGCCCTTATCTTTGAAAACAATCTACTTTTTCAGGAGGAGATGATGACTGCATGTTTGACATTTTGCACAACTTAACCCTTGTGTTGTCTTTGGGTCAAAATGACCTATCAACACACATACATATACACTTGTACACGGGTCAAGAAAAGTAGGCACACTATACATACATTGGCTCATTACTTCAGTGACTTGCCTATCTAAGTTGTCGTCTTTTTAAAACTTTTTTTGAATACAACTCATTTAGAGATATATAATGTTTAATTTGAGCAAAATAACACAAAGCAACCAGGTTTCTCTACAGTAGAAAAGAGATGTGTTTCTTTACAATTAAAGAATGTAACGGCTCCCTGATTTTTGTCTCTGGGAAAATACAAGGCGCTCCATGTCATGGCCATATACTGTGATTAGAGTGATCTTTGTTAGGACTACAACAGTCATTCTCATCATGGATTAATTTGTGGATTACTTTTCTAGAAACCAAGGTGACATTATTTTGTTCAAACAACAGTCAACCATCCAAAGATATATATATATATATATATATGTATGTATGTATGTATGTATGTATGTATGTGTATGTATGTATGTATGTATGTATGTATGTATATATGTATGTATGTATGTAGCGGGTCCATTTTTGGTAGGTACGCAACTTAAGCCGTTAATAAATAATGACAATTGTTTGTAGTGGGAAAACGGTTATGTTTTGTAATCAAGATCTTTTGATACGTTTTTTTTCTCCCACCCCTAGTGTGTAATATGAGCGATAAAATGAGGCATGGCAGAGAGAACAACCAAATTACTATGTTAAGGGAAAAAAAAAGGAACAAAATAAGAGTATTACATAGGGTGAGAGAGAATGTGTCTATTTTTTAAAATTAATTATTCTACATGTTCCTAATGAAACCCATCTAATGTTATTCATGAGTTTTCCTACTGTGCCTGCAGTCCAACCATGGACCTGCCATCCACAAGACCATCACTTCACACAACATCTGACACGGAGGGAGAAGAAGGGCAGAAAAAAGGCAGCGGGAAGAAAGTGACAGGGAAAGAAAGGGATGAAGAGAGGGTGGAGGAAAAGAGGGAACATAATGAGCGAACATGGCTGAAGATGAGGCCGATGTGCTTCACGGGAGAAATCATAATCTCTCTGTATCCATCCATCCATCCATTTTCGACCGCTTATCCGGGGTCGGGTCGCGGTGGCAGCAGGTTCAGCAGGCCGACCCAGGCTTCCCTCTCACCCGCAACACTTTCCAGCTCATCCTGGGGGACCCCGAGGCGTTCCAAGGCCAGCCGGGAGATATAATCCCTCCAGCGTGTCCTCGGTCTTCCCCGGGGTCTCCTACCAGTTGGACGTGCCTGGAAAACCTCTAATGGGAGGCGTCCAGGAGGCATCCTGACTAGATGCCCGAACCACCTCAGCTGACTCCTTTCGACACGAAGGAGCAGCGACTCGACTCCAAGCTCCCTCCTGATGTCCGAGCTCCTTACCCTATCTCTAAGGCTGAGCCCGGCCACCCTACGGAGGAAGCTCATTTCGGCCGCTTGTATCCGAGACCTCGTTCTTTCGGTCACGACCCAGAGTTCGTGACCATAGGTGAGGGTTGGAACGTAGATCGACCAGTAAATGGAGAGCTTCGCCTTCCGGCTCAGCTCCCTCTTCACCAAGACGGACCGGTACAGCGCCTGTTTTACTGCTGCAGCCGCACCGATCCGCCTATCGATCTCACGCTCCACCTTACCCTCACTCGTGAACAAGACCCCGAGATACTTGAACTCCTTCGCTTGGGGTAGGCAGTTTGTCCCCACCTGGAGGGAGCAGTCCACCGGTTTCCGGCAGAGCACCATGGCCTCAGATTTGGAGGTGCTAACTCTCATCCCTGCCGCTTCACACTCGGCTGCAAAACGCACCAGTGAATGCTGGAGATCACGGTCCGAGGAAGCAAACAGGACCACATCATCCGCGAACAGCAGAGATGCGATCCCGAGATTCCCGAACCGGATCTTCTCCGCCCCCTGGCTGCGCCTAGATATCCTGTCCATGAAAGTCACGAACAGGACCGGTGATAAAGGGCAGCCCTGGCGGAGACCAACACCCACCGGGAACGTGTCTGACTTACTACCGAAGATACGAACACAGCTCCTACTGCAGGCGTACAGAGACCGGATGGCCCGTGCCAACGGGTCCGGCACCCCATACTCCCGCAGCACCCCCCACAAAACCCCCCGAGGGACCCGGTCGAAAGCCTTTTCCAAGTCCACAAAGCACATGTAGACTGGTTGGGCAAACTCCCAGGACCCCTCCAGTAGTCTTGCGAGGGTAAAGAGCTGGTCCACTGTTCCACGGCCGGGACGGAATCCACACTGTTCGTCTTGAATCTGAGGTTCGACAAGCGGTCGGAGCCTCCTTTCCAGCACCCTGGCATAAGCTTTTCCCGGGAGGCTGAGCAGTGTGATACCACGATAGTTCGAGCACACTCTCCGGTCCCCCTTCTTGAAGATGGGAACCACCACCCCGGTCTGCCAGTCCATGGGCACTGTTCCCGACCCCCATGTGACACTGCAAAGGCGTGTCAGCCAAGACAGCCCAACAATGTCCAGCGCCCTCAGCATCTCAGGGCGAATCTCATCCACCCCCGGCGCCTTGCCACCAAGGAGCTTTTTGACTACCTTAGTGACCTCTGCCAGGGATATGGGTGCGACCACCCCAAGGACTTCAGGCGCTGCCCCCTCTCCAGGGGACATGTTGGCCGGGTTTAGGAGTTCCTCAAAGTGCTCTTTCCACCGCCCGACGATGTCCACAGTCCGGGTCAGCAGTTCCCCCCCCACGCTGAGAACAGCCTGGGGTAGGCCCTGCTTTCCCTTCCTGAGCCGTCGGATGGTTTGCCAGAACTTCCTTGAGGCCAACCGAAAGTCCTTCTCCATGGCCTCCCCGAACTCCTCCCATGCCCGAGTTTTAGCATCCGCGACCTTCGCAGCTGCAGCCCTTCTGGCTTGCCGGTACCTGTCAGCTGCTTCACCCCTGGGCCAGCCAGGCCCGAAAGGCCTCCTTCTTCAGTTTGACGGCTTCCCTCACCCCCGGTGTCCACCACCGGGTTCTCGGGTTGCCGCCACGACAGGCACCGATGACCTTCCGACCACAGCTCCTAACGGCCGCGTCCACAATAGAGGCTTTGAACATGGTCCACTCGGATTCCATGTCCCCAGCCTCCCTCGGGATCTGTGAGAAGCTCTTCCGGAGGTGGGAGTTGAAGACCTCCCGGACAGGATCCTCTGCCAGACGTTCCCAGTTCACCCTCACTACACGTTTGGGCTTGCCAGGTCTTTCTAGCCGACTCCCCCGCCATCTGATCCAACTCACCACCAGATGGTGATCAGTTGACAGCTCTGCTCCTCTCTTCACCCGAGTGTCCAAGACATACGGCCGCAGATCAGATGATACGACTACAAAGTCGATCATTGATCTCCGGCCTAAGGTGTTCTGGTACCAGGTACACTTATGAGCCACCTTATGCTCGAACATGGTGTTTGTTATGGACAAACTGTGGCTAGCACAGAAGTCCAACAACAAAGCACCGTTCGGGTTCAGATCGGGCAAGCCGTTCCTCCCAATCACGCCCCGCCAGGTTTCTCTGTCATTGCCCACGTGAGCGTTGAAGTCTCCCAGGAGAACTATGGAGTCGGCAGGCGGGGCCCTTTCCAGGACCCCTCCCACCGACTCCAAGAAGGCCGGATACTCTGAAATGCTGTTCGGTGCATAAGCACAAACAACAGTCAGAGCCTTACACCCCGCAACCCGTAGGCGCAGGGAGGCGACCCTCTCGTTCTCCGGGGAAAACTCCAACATAGCGGCGCTCAGCCGGGGGCTTGTGAGTATCCCCACTCCCGCCCGGCGCCTCTCACCCTGGGCAACTCCAGAAAAGGACAAAGTCCAACCCTTCTCCAGGAGCTTGGTTCCAGAGCCCGTGTATCTCTCTGTATGAAAATGATTATTCTTATTAAACAAGAAAGTATGGCTCTGTTGAATGCTAATGAACTGACTAATCTATATCAGGACGTTCATATCTTTCTCTCCGTCTTTTCCAGTTTATTTTGAGCCGTCTTGTTCTGTTGTTATTATCCACATCTATATTTGGACTACGTTGAATCAGGGTGCATATCATCCTGTATGTACTGTATGTAGCGGCGTATGTTCTTGTTTGTTTTCCCCTTGAGGCCAGAACCGAGTCGTCTCTGTATTTGAATCAAGGAATAATATGTGTGTGAATTGTACAGAATGTATGTGGGTTTTTGCTTACGTTTGCCATTTGGGATTCAGGAGGAAACGGTCATTTGGGAAAAGGGTTGGCTGAACTGTTGAACTACAAGATGTTACTATAAAAACAATGGTTTTATTGTTGTTAGGATTTAGGGATGCACACAGTATTGGATTTTTGCCAATAAATCCACCTGCCCAAATCTGTGATATTTTCTGGCAAGCTTACTCAAACTCCCACGACCCATCATCCTCTTCCCAGCACTACGTCGTCATCTGCCATATCGGAGGAAATGACATGCCGATATCGTCTTGCATACTTATGATGGAGCTGAAATTCAGGTTTTCAGATGGCCTTGAAATCACATTGCCAATTGGAGAGAATGTGATCTCTCTCTCTCTCTCTCTCTCTCTCTCTCTCTCTCTCTCTGTGTGTGTGTTTGTGTGGATACGTTGAAAATGCTGTCACCATAACAACAGTAGCTTTGGTGCACTAATGTGGCTCTGTAACTACACAGTAACTAACTATACAGAATTGGACTGATACTCCGTCTAGGTTTTTGTTTGTTTGTCTCTCTCTATCCTCTCAGTGACTCAGTTGTTGCATCTGTATTTCATTACTATCAGAACTGACCGTGGTATTGATATACATATCTTGATTTCGTACATCTTCTGTTAAATTAATTTGAGAAACTGTTCAAATAAAATAACCGTATCAAGTTATTTTGTCACACACTCAATGTTGCCACAAAACGGTCCTGCTCATTGATTTCAATGAGCTAGGGTTGATTCCCCAGTATAAACAGTATGGCAGCATCACATTTCATCTTGTTGCATATATCATCAGGTGGCCATTTTGGACGTCTGATGTAAGCTGCCTCTTGATGGTAAATCTTCTTTAAAGTTGTGTTGTTTCCAGGTCTTTTCACTTCAGCACATTATTTACAATTTATCAGCATTGATCTCTACAGATATGTTTATGAATATTAAACTATTAAACTCAAGCATCATTACACAGACATGAAAATCCCTCACCTTTTGGCGAAATTCGCCGTTTTGAAACCAAAATAGGTGACCTACGTGAATCGTGTAGATTCGATGAGAACATTTTTTTTGGGGGGGGGGTATTTATATTCAGTGAATTGCGAACAGGTGCGCGTGCCAGAAGGGAGCGCAACGTTAGCCAGCTAGCTAAAGCTCCGGTGGAAAATTATTAGCTAACGCTACCGTTTTTGAGGAGGTAGATTTTGAGGTGAGGGGACTGACAAGGCAGAAGGTAAAGTGGTCCACCGTTCTATCAATAAGCAGACCTGCCAACCTGTACGCAATTTGCGTAGCGGATAAGCATTTTGACTTCAAAGTACGCTGGTAAAAGTTAGTCTAAAATTAATTTTAGACTAATTGACCAGCACACATTATATATGCAATGCAATATAATGCATGACTAGTATTTAATGACTTGTCCCCTATTAGTCGTCAATTCCCATCCCCCCCCTCGTCGGTACGCAAAAAAATATCAAGGTTGGCAGGTCTGAATAAGGCTAAACTAGAAGTTAACACTAATACAAACATTATTTTTGCAGAATGAGTGTGTTAGGGGAGAAGGATGCAGCCATTGTTAAACAGCTGGATGCTGGATTGAAATGCAGCTGGAACTGGTCGTGGCTAAAACTGGAAGGCAAGGTCTCAATAAAAGGGCAAGAGGTGTCCTTTCATCTAGGAGATGTATTCTCCAAAATCAACAGGCAGGGATTCGCCAGATGCATTCTCTGCATCAAATATATACATTATGCTAACAAAGGCGGCCATGCTCTCCCTTACCACATTGTGCCTCATATACTGTTAATGTTAGACCCAGTGACAGGCTGGCATGAAATGGCTTGCATAATACTTAGTAAGGAGGCCATAATAATTTTTGACTCATGGCTGAAGTTAAGTTTCTCCAGCTCTCCCCAGTTTGGCAAAAATGCATCTCAAAATGCATCAGATTGATGCTTTAAAATATGGAATATTTAAATTTTTCTTACGGGGGAGCATGCCCCGGACCCCCCTAGAGGGGTAATATCCTTCTCACCTTTTTCACCCCTGACCTGTTTTCATGCCTGATTACAGTAGTACCAAAGATATGCTTTTTCAATCAAGTATAGTGTCATTTTTGTGGGATTTGATGTTTCTGATGTAATTCATTTGTAAGTTTAGTTATGTAAATCCACTGTCTCTGATATCAAAACGAGCTGTACATGAACACATATTATAGCTCTTTAAGCATGTGATTGCCTTCTGAAGGGCAACATTTCCTACAAAGTCAGGCTGCAGGGAACACATTTAGAACTAAGAAAGGTGTCATGGTCAGCATCAGCCTTGCTGCCTGGGCTCCTGGAAGATGGATGGACTTTCTGCGGCTGGCAGCTTGTGATGTGAACAAATTCTTAGTGCCCGAGTTATGTTCTCAGCTCATCTGTTGAAGCTGCACAGGACCTGGCTGTGTTTAGGTCTGGCCTGCCCCTATCTGTTGTTATTGCATAGTGACCCTTACTGCAGGCATGTGTTTCTTAAACCGTGGGTGGCTTCCCTTTTTCTGGTAGGTCTCAACGTGACAAGAATAACTGTGTTTTCACGAACCGCTGTACCAGGGTGGAACTATAAATTTAACCATTGGGCTCCAGGCTGGAAAAGTTATCGCAAATATGACACAGAAACACAACAAGAGCTGGGTAGGAAGAGGTAAAGGAGGAGATGGATGGAGGGGAAAGCTGTAAATCACAGCAACTAAGGGGGCGAGGAGAGAACCTAATAAAGGAGTGTGTTTTGGAAACTTGTTGAAGCCTGTGGGTGGCCTCAAGCCAAATACAACAGTCCAATCTAGTGGCGCACTGATAAACGGTCAAAGGAAACACTTAGCTTTTGACGCTAATATTAACAGGCAAAAGCCTTCTGTCAGACCCACGCTGTGTGAGTAAGTGTTTGTTCATATTATACATCTGACTTTGCCTTTAAGGTCCCCATAATGTCATCTACAGCATTCATAAGTATGTCCAATCTAATCAAATGTCCCATATTCGGTACGATAAGCCCTGGGCTAATGTATTATCATCCATCATAGCTCGTTCTCCATTACCTCATTTTGTGTGTGTAAGCTCATAATACCATCCATTGTCGGATCTAATTAGCAGTATTTTATCATTTTCTCTCCCTTTCTCTCATCATTTGATAAACCACACAGAGTGACTTCTTGCTGTATATGAGCTCATGTCAAACGAGCCTCAGGCTCCTCTGCTAAGCCTGACACCCCCTGCGCTTTGGCTTGAATATTGGAATTACACTAGTAATGCAGAGAAATCCTTCACACGCAGAAAATTGAATGCCAAGCATTCTGGGTTACCAGTTGTCAGTACTTGTGCGTGTAATTTGCAGAGACTTTCAGAATGAGCATAATTAATAAGATAAAATACTTGTGAGGCCCAGTATCTGGCAGATGTACCTCACTTAAACCCAGAAATACTGTGTAAAATGAGATTATCAAGCTGTGCAGATACACGTTCCAGAAACCTGTTGTTACAGAGGTGAGATTAGAGGTTATAGTCTTGGAAAACCCTGCTATGGGGCGTCCTCATCATCTAGTGGACGCCATGCAATCGTAAAGTCCCTGGTTAGATTTCAGCTGGGGCTTTTTTTGTATGTCTGTTTTTCATGCCGGTGTTCTTTCTGTCATATTAGTGTTATTACAAATGTGAAAGGGATTTTGAACGGGGCTCTCTTTCTCTCCCTCTTTCTCTCTATCCCCATCTAATTTAGGCAAAAATTGCTATAGTATTATCTTTTGCGAGCACAAGACTTATGTATGTAATCTGTATGGATCATATCGACCTATGCGCTGACGCACACACTCACAAACTCTGTGTGTGTGTTCTTAGCGTGTCTCTCACTACTGACTGTAATTGGATGTGTGAAGCAGACAGTCACTGCTGTGCAACGGCTTGTTATCAGATTGACAGGCAAACTGGAAAGGACAGCGGTGTCATTCTGAGGAGCACAGCAGACCTCGGAGGCAGGAAACGCACACATACACTCACAAACAGACATAAACAGCGAATGCACACAGGCGCTCAGACACATGCAAGTGATGTGATACTAACAGGCTGCGACAGTGAGGAGAGTGTACACTAATGTAGTGCTCTGAGACAATCTAAAAGAAGATTGGTAGATAGATAAAAGTAGATAATGGATGCACACGGTTAACTTGATAGAGCAAATAGAAAAGGATCAGACAACGTTGTTGGGAAACGGGCAAGACAATGGCAGAAACAAAGGATGCTTGAGCAGATATGTGCATATGTTTGGTATTGTAGCAGCTAAAATATGAACAAAACTCAGCAGTGGAACATTTTTTTATCCAAACACTAAAATGGTGCAACAGAAATCAAAGTTTGACATCAGTGATTTTTGAAAACTTAAGTTCTGGTTTCATTCCAGCTCACTGAGTCATTCACTTGTTGAGAAAAGCTTTAGCAATTGTCTGATTCCAGGGAATCGGCTTTTGAATCATTTTTGTTTTCTTTAATGCTGGAGTGACAGACAGATTTCTCTTTGTGGAAGCTCAGTTGACTATCTGTGCAGAATTAACTCCTGATTTTCTCTCTCCTTCTGTCTAGACGTGAGACCTTGTTGCGGTGTTCCCAGTGCAAGATGGCGCGCTACTGCAATATCACTTGCCAGGTATTGTGCGTGTGTGTGTGTGTGTGTGTGTGTGTGTGTGTGTGTGTGTGTGTGTGTGTGTGTGTGTGGGGGGGGAGATATCAATTTGTTGAAATTCCCTTCTCCTGCAGAAACAAGCATGGTCTGGCCATAAGAGAGAGTGTAAATGTCTGCAAAGCCTCCTACCCAGAATTCCCACTGACTCAGTCCGTCTGGCTGCTCGACTCCTCTTTGCCTTGGTATGTTTCTCACTTTTGATGAAAGATAAAAAAATAAATGGCTAGTCATACCTTTTTTACTTTTGATAGTTATGGTGAAATGTACATTATTTATTTGTTTATGACAACTTTGTAACTTCAGATTTTTTGTGATTATTCATGGCTTTACTTCTGCTAACGTGTTAAAAGCACCCAAGTTGGTTTAGGGAAATTCCACATGCTCTTGCTCCCCCTGAAAATCAGTGCATATATTAAAAAAATCTGTGCAACAAAACAAAGCTGCTTTTCTGAGATTTTAAAGGACTTTATTCAACAACAACAATATGCTTCAGTGAGTGTGACACATTGTGTAACAATTGCAGGAAAATACTTTTGTAAAACTATAATAACATGCTAATACCCACTCTTTTTCTTTCTAGTTAAGTCCATCTAAGAGCAGTAGTGAGGAGCTCTACACTTTGGAGGAGCATGAGTCACGTAAGAGTGTGTGTGTGTGTGTGTGTGTGTGTGTGTGTGTGTGTGTGTGTGTGTGTGTGTGTGTGTGTGTGTGTGTCAAAGCGAAATCCATCTCTAGACAGACCGAAGCTCACAGGGACAGACGGATCTTCGTGCCTCCACGCTGGTGACGGCTGTGGCCATGTTTTCGGGTCGTCTGCTTGAGACTATGGCACAAACATTGACCTGGACTCAAGGAGGACCTGATTAGAATTGGGTGATCAAAGTTCACCGTGACCTCTCAAAACTTGTTTTTGGCCATAACTCTAACTAATTGCTAATTATGACAATTTCACACAAACGTCTAAATTAAATTATAAAATAAAGACATTTTGGACAGACATGGATGTCAACTGCATGACTGGTTGATACAACTCAGTTTTTTTTATATATATATCTTTTTTTTTACAGACCTAAATTCAATGTCTGAGCACAAGAAACAAGGTCTGGCTCAGCTGGCATCCATGTTAGAGCTGTATCTACAACAGGAAAAACTTTACCTGACACAGGAAGTGACATCAGCACTGCCACCTTCCTGCCGAGAACCCTTCAGCCTTATTGCAAAGGTGAGCTAAATACTTTTAAACACAATACTACATAACACAATATATACTTCCATTTGCATTTGTGTATATTGAACGTGGACACGTGCACTGTGGCACTTTCATGCACACACAAGTACAAACATGCTTACTCGACCTGTGCACAAAATGACAAATACAAGCAACAGTTTGATGCTTCTAGCATCCCCTGCTGCGTTTGGATGGACCCCAACATATGTCTCAGCTCTTCCCAGCATCTGTGATTATGTCTGTGTGTGTGTGTGTGTGTGTGTGTGTGTGTGTGTGTGTGTGTGTGTGTGTGTGTGTGTGTTTTCCCAGAACTACCTCAGGTTTTATTCCTTTAAAACACACCAGCTGCCTTCACTAGAATTTAAACCGCAAATCATTATGTATGCAAGGAGGTCTGAATTTTACCCTACCTCTGTTAGCTTGTGTAACTCCTCTTTGAGATTGTATGGCTCCAAGGTGTTTGAATTCCAACGTGTGTGTGTGTGTGTGTGTGTGTGTGTGTGTGTGTGTGTGTGTGTGTGTGTGTGTGTGTGTGTGTGTGTGTGTGTGTGTGTGCGTGCGTGTTAATTTTGTTTGCCCCTTACAATCATTGAAAGTGTGTGTCTTAGCTGAAAGCAGCCAGCACCCATAAACTACGTGGCGTGGATGTTCTACACTCAGGGCAACATCTGCTTGTTTTATCTAATGATTTTACAATGTAATTTTCTTTTCAATGTAATTTTCTTTTGACTGTAGTTTTTGCATTTCAAAAGATAGTTATAAAGCAAAATATACAAACGATGTGATGTGTTTTGTAGCCTCACTGATGTTTTAGAGCTAGCAATGTCTATCAGTTAGTCGTTCCAAATCTTTGATCCATGCTAACATATTTCAATAAATACTGGATGTATTGCCATGAATGTTGGTACAGACAGTCATATTCCCCACAGGATGAAGTGTATTAATAACTGGTGATACCCTGATTTTTCAACCATCATCATTAGGTCAAAATTTAAATTATTTTGGTTTCTGACCAAACGTCTACACAATAACGACATTTGCGTTTAACATTATGTGATAGACACCAGCATGTAATCAAAGTCATTTTAAATGTGTTAGAATAGCCACTGCAATTTCAAACGCTACCATTTTTACATTCACTTTATCACGACTAATGAGGATAAACCACGAACTTTGGCACTTACAATCTGCTTAAGGGTGGACAGGGTGTTACTGCTGACTCTTTCATGTGACAGCAGAATCTCTGCAGTTCTGGAGAAATTCATTTCTCAAACACATAAACATATTTGTGTGTGTGTGTGTTTCCATGTTTATGCATAATGTATTAAGAATTATGGAGGTGGTGGAGTGAGAAGGTAAGCGAGAGAGAGTAATATCTGAGATGGGATATGAATGTGTGTGTTTGGGTGCGTGGGATTGGATTGTGAAGCTGGGAAAACTGGAAAACTGCTGATTAAATGAGGTTCAAGATACCGATGGGAATTCTGCTCCAATCTGAAGGAGATGAGGGAGATGAAGAGCAAACAACACTGTGTGGATTGTAGAGAAGTAGAGAGGGACGAAGATTATGAGGGAAAAACGAGCGGGGAACAGAGAGAGATGAGGGAGGGAGAAGAGAGGAGGAAGTCACTCAGATAGGGAGACCTAAAGAGAGCAGGAACTGTTCAAAGTGTATCAGAACAGGCAATGTAAACAGAAATTGGAGGGCTGGGTAAGCAACCTTATGAAAGTCACTCTGAAAATGAATTTGTCAGTTGACATAATTTGTCACTAGGTGATACACATCAAAAACAACTTTAATAATTCAGCAGTTAGTGTAACAATGTCTGCAGTGTTTATACACTGTATATGTGTGTGTGTGTGTGTGTGTGTGTGTATGTATGTGTATATATATATATATATATGTATGTGTGTATGTATGTATGTGTATATATATATATACAATGTCTGCAGTGTTTATACACTGTATATGTGTGTGTGTGTGTGTGTGTGTGTGTGTATGTATGTATGTATGTGTGTGTATATATATATATATATATTCTCTCTCTCTCTCTCTCTGTGTTAGTGTAAAATACTATACGATGTTGTGGCTCGGAAATTATGTTGATGACATACCATAGGTGTCCGTCTCACCCTCTGATTCAGTCTCTTCCTCTTTCACTCTGTTTCACGCTGTCTTGTTTTTTATTGTATTGATGTATGTCGTAGATTTTGGCTAAAAACCTTCAAATCACTTTTTGAGCGCATTGTGAAAGAACCATGTTACTTCAGCAGCTATGGAAATGCAACGCGGAGACCACAGGAAGTGTGACTGGTTCCCTGTCTCATTACCTTTCAATTAACCACTTGTATATATCTTCTTTTACAGAGGATATATCATGATCTGCATTGCTTTATTTTGTCATTGATGTATACTGCAGCAGTAGTTGCAGCAGCAGCAGCAGTAGTTGCAGCAGCAGCAGCAGCAGTAGTTGCAGCAGCAGCAGCAGTAGTTGCAGCAGCAGCAGCAGTTGCAGCAGCAGCAGTTGCAGCAGCAGCAGCAGCAGCAGTAGCAGCAGCAGCAGCAGCAGTAGTTGGAGCAGCAGCAGCAGCAGTAGTTGGAGCAGCAGCAGCAGCAGTAGTTGGAGCAGCAGTAGTTGCAGTAGTTGCAGCTGCAGTTGGAACAGTAGTTGTTGGAGCAGTAGTTGCAGCAGCAGCAGTAGTTGGAGCAGCAGCAGCAGTAGTTGCAGCAGTAGTTGCAGCAGTAGTAGTTGCAGTTGCAGCAGCAGTAGTTGCAGCTGCAGCAGCAGCAGTAGTTGCAGTTGCAGCAGCAGTAGTTGCAGCAGTAGTTGCAGCAGCAGCAGTAGTTGCAGCAGCAGCAGTAGTTGCAGCAGCAGCAGTAGTTGCAGCAGCAGCAGTAGTTGCAGCAGTAGTTGCAGCAGCAGCAGTAGTTGCAGCAGCAGCAGTAGTTGCAGCAGTAGTTGCAGCAGCAGCAGTAGTTGCAGCAGCAGTTGCAGCAGCAGCAGTAGTAGTTGCAGCAGCAGCAGTAGTTGCGCTTTTCCTTCTTTACCGAAGAGTCTTGGTGGATTTTACTTTCAATTGTCGTAAAAAAAAAAAAGAGGCTATTCTAACAGAAAATGAACCCTCAACAATAATCATGTGACACGTTCAGAGGGAGGAAATTGCAGTTTGCATTCATTTGGTGATTTGAGAGAAAATATTACAAAAACCTGGCTGAGCTTGGTGGAGAAGTAAGAGTTCATCAGATATCTAGTTTACTGTTGTTTCGGCAACATTCTAAGGAGGATATTTTATTTTTGAAAGAGCTCTGATTCAGAGCCATTAAATCACTATATCAATATGTGAAATATTATCTGGATCATACACAACACCACATTTGACATTTATAACTCTTCAGCTGCAGTATAGGTGAGCTATGAATTATCTCCCATAATGGAAGAATTTATAATGTGATGCAGAAACACCTTGACAAAGAAGAAAATCTGTCTTTATATTTTACCCACATAACAGTCTTGTATTACACTGAAGCCCTCTTTTTTGTCTTGTGCATGGATGTGTGTTTACATTCGTCAGCTTGTTTGTGAAGGAAGTGGCTGTCATTTGAGTCATCTTTGTGAACACCTGTTTACCTAATTGCTACAGGCATTAAAGCATTGCACCATGCATGTGTATCATATCACATATGTGATGTGAGCATATGGATGTAATTGAAGTGTCTAATGATCTTGTTAATTCCTATATTCAGAAATAGCGACCACCTTCCTAATACTGTACCGATATATTATAAACTGTGTATCACAGAGGACAAAGAGATGACACAGAAAGCATGATTTTCATGTATCACGCACACATGCACGCATACAAATAGTAGTATGTAGAGACAGCTATCTGAGTAAACCACCAGTAAAAACCTATAACAACACCTGAATTCAGAGCTAGACACAAAAAGATGGAGCCTGTTTTCCCTCACTCATCAAAAGCTCCTATCACTTTGCATTGCCAGTGGACTGTAGAGAGACGCGCAACCAAAGCACAAAATAAAGCACAACAAACATGGAGAGAACTTCAATCTATGTGTCATTTGCTTTTGCCAATATCCAGAATGGTGTTTTCTAGAAAGCCATTAGGGGGCACTGTGATTTCATGGACAGCATCCTGTATTGGACATTAAGGAGTGGAGAAGTCCTTCATTATGCTTCCTCTCTGTCTTTATCCTCTCGGCTCCTGCTGCTGTGTATTGTTTTCTGTTTTTCTCTCATCTGCTCCAACTGTCCATGAGCCTCTCTGTCCTTTATCCTTACGTGTCTCTCTGTCCTTAAATCTCGTTCCATGTTTCTTTCCTCTTTTATTTTTTCCTCTACATATGCAGCTCTTTTAATTGTTTCCTCTTTCTTTGTCCTCTCTCTCCTCCTCCCCTTATGTTCTCCCTTAAATGTCTCTAGTACATAACAAATTAGGAGTTTACTTGGAATGTTCAGTGTGCTTAACAAAATAGGTCATTACGATAAATGTGTGCGTTCGTGTACGCGATGTGCACGTGCTGGGGTCTCTTACAGTGGGGGAGTTTTTTTAGCTATATAAAGCCATCCTTTATGCTAATATCTACTCCCTCTACAGAACACTAATAGTGTTACACATACATGCATGCTCACAGACACACATAATGAAGTAATGGCACAGCATCATTACTGCTCTTATTATACCCAAGGAAGCCACGAAGGAAGGTGTGTGTGTGTGTGTGTGTGTGTGTGTGTGTGTGTGTGTGTGTGTGTGTGTGTGTGTGTGTGTGTGTGTGTGTGTGTGTGTGTGTGTGTGTGTGTGTGCGCGCGCGCGTGCACGCACGTAGCACTGTGCAGCTATGTGATGCAGATAGACTGCAGAGGGGTGGGTGGGTGCCTGCACCAGGTTTCGGTCAGATGAGATCTGGCTGCGGCACATTTTATTGCTTCCCTCAAGCAACTTCCCCTCTCTGGAATGACTGTGTGTGTGTGGGGGTGTGTACATGTGTTTAAAGATGCAATGCGTAAGATCTGGACAACATTTTGGTTGGAAAAGTGAACTAACATTGTAAACCAAATGTGAAGAGGTTACAGTGTTGACGTTATGTCTTGGACGCCGCTGTATTGCATTGCAGAGATATCTACTGCAATGAGCATGCTAACCTGCTTGTAATACCACGTGCTCCTCATGGCGAGAGGGAGCCACTGTCCAGTCCAGTCTGCCCTCAGTCCAACATGAGAGGACGAAGAAGTAGAGGTGCCTCGAGGTCTTGTCAATACCATATCCATGATCTGTGTGTGGTTTGATAGTTTGTTTATTGAATTCAATCCAAAGTGGCAAAAATTTGAAAAGGACTCGCACCACTCCTCTTTTTCTCAGCCGTAAGGAGACTAGTTTGTAGTTTTACCAGACGTAAATGTTGCGGCAACTGCAGGAGACAGACAGACTTTCCGTTAGCAGGTCACTTGATTTCAAGTGCAAATCCAGGCAGTCTGATCCAGGGGGACTGCCCCTAGTACGCTGGATCAGTAAACGTTCTGTTGTTGCACAGATTAGAACCAGCGCTCCACCATGCCGCTGTGACTTCGGGTGTCGGGTTTTTTGTCGGCTGAATCGGAGCCGCCACCGCCGCTGCTAACTGAGGCTCTTTCTCCTGGAGCCGCCACGTGCTCCCTGCCCAGCGAAGCGGACCAATTTGTCAAGGAGGACGAAAACGACACTCTTCTCTGTCACGCCAGACCCAAGTCTATAAACAAACTGTCAACGTGTAAACAGACCATAAAGCTCCTGGTTATTGGCACAGTAAACACAAAGATGGCAATCGTAAACTTTAGGCCGACGCCACACATGACAATTAGCAGTGTTATTTTAACAGGCTCTCTGAGTTTGGTAACATTTTGCGTATTGTTGCCCTGCTTTTAGATGGCAGATGACCTTTTTTTTTTTTTTTAACCAATGACTATACATTTAAATTGTATGGGTATGAAACGCTGCCCACTATTAGTTTGGAGCGTGTATATCTTACACAGTGCACCTGTAATGGAAGTTTTTCCTAGTAGATCTGTTAAGAAGGAATGATGTCTCTCTTAATCAAAGTTGTCTTAAGTCCGTTTATTCCTGCAGGAAGGAAAAGTCTGTCACCGGTCATAGCAGCCTGTGACACAAGATTCAAAGAAGCACCGTCATCAGGCCCCTTTTAACACAATCAGGTCTCCGCCCCCAAACCCCCATCAAGGACCCAAAGTTCCTAGTCTTCTCGAGAAACGTAAACACCCCCGCTTCCCGTGGCCAGAGCAGGGAAACATTTCCCTTGAACTGGGAAATCAGCCTCTTTTACGACCCCCCATATACAAATGAAGGACAATCAACAGTCCTTTGATCCCAGCCATTCGGTCTTCATCTCTGAGGGTCATTTAAGGTTCGATTTGGGCCCTCTCGTCTTTCAACAAGACAACACTATATTTTACCATTACATTCCACTCTTTTGATTACATCATAATCACACAGTATGCAAAAATATAGCTTGTACATCATATTACGGAATCCTATAAAGTACAAATTCATTCATGGTTTAAAACACTACATTACTAGACAACACGTAAAAAATAAAATAAAACAATTTCAAAGAGAGGTATTTCTTGGTGCGTAGCAAGCATACATAAAACCCTTTTTGTTTTACACAGGAGATTCGTCGTCAGAGGATGAGACCTCGTCAATGTCCTTAGAGTCGTCGTAGTAATCTGGACTAGGACATAAATCAGTCGTGTCGAGTCGTATGTCACTTGAGTCTGAAAGTTGTGTGTATTGCACCATCTGTATGGAAATGAGCTGTAATACGCAACGTTTCACCAAGGGAATAATACAGCATGTACAAACACAAACACACAGTAGAATGAGGGTGATAGGTAAACCAGAGCACAGGTTCCCGCCCATGCTGGAGTTAGCATCTGGAACCAGTGATCTCCACACAGCCAAACATGCCATGTGAGACTCCCTGTACCTTAATCAGCTGGCCAGTGAACTAAGTATTTATATGTGGAGTTAAGTAAACTTGCATTGGCTATACCTGGTTTCAGTGACACTAAACATTCGCTAATATTGAACGGAGCGTGACTACATGTTGCATTATGGGTCACAACACACCCAGTGGTTGTCCATAAATACCTCCTTTTAGTCTGTCTTAGTGTTATCTGTCATAATAAGGTCTGTGAAGGCACAGAGTGCCTGTGTCGCTGTGACTTAGGTTTGACAGGAGTCGTCTGTTTATGCGAGTGTGGGAAAAGGGAACAGACAAAACACGATTCATTATAGCCGGTGTCTTTGTGAATTTACTTATTGTCGCCATCCAAACGTTGGTGCTTAGGGACCCTTCATTATCAGCATATTGCACCCATGGAGCGATGTGTTTAAGTTGTTGGACTATCTGTGTCTTTGCGATCAGCTGAGTTTTACCCGTTTCCACTACATCAATGTAAAACGCGCCGCATGGATCGGTGTCCTCTAGATAAGCAAACACAATATAACAACCACTGTCAGATATCTTAGCATCCCTTAACATAAGCAAGACTACTGGGGCGTACGGTTATGTTTGGTTGGTTACTGTTATTATACTGAGTGCGGTGGTGTCATTATCGAGGTCATTCCTAAGTTCTAGTCATAGTATCGTGTGGTGGAGCTAGTGATGCAGTTGTTTTGTTCAACAGGTCGGTCAGTCGAATTGGGAAGTCTAGTTTTATGTTGGAAATGTACAAAAGCAAAAGCAAAATAACTGCACATGCTACAATAAACATTAAACATATACTCAGCCGTGTGCCACAAAAGAGACGGAAAGGATTTCACGGTCGATTCATTTCAGGCATGATGATGAGATGATGAAACAGTCAACCAACTGGTTTGTGTGAACAGTTATGTTTAACTTCATCATGTTGTCCAAGTAGAAGCCGTTTATACAGATCCATGTACTCGTCCATATCAGACTCAGACCGGTCCGGTGGCAGCTCTGGAGCAAAAGCCTCCGCTAGCTTCATCAGGTTCCACCTGCAGATAGCTTACTGTGCCTGTTAGGAGTATCGGCCAGAGTTGTCGGAGGTCACTACAGAGGCAGCTCTGGTGGTGGGGACACCCAGGAAGTGCATCACCTCGCTGCACAGGAACTCTATGCTGGAGCGCAGGACCTGTGGCTTCCTTCGGAAGTGCAGCTACTCATGCCAGCACCCCGGAGTGCAGGGATGAGACGCACCAGCACGGAGCCACAGCGGCCAGTCACCTTGCAGGGCACGGTGTGGGGCTTGCCGCTTGTCCAGGACCTTGGCAGCCTCACGGATACCACAGGCAAGACCATCGTAGTGCGGTCTTGAACCTGGTGCGCTGACCAGCCCTGGTCTGCTTCTGGACCCGTCCTTGGCAGTTGAGTTGGTGACACAGAACCGTACCAGTCCGTCACTCGGTGTCGGTTGGTTCAGCTGGAGCTGGGACGTGTTTGCAGTGGGTCGCTCGTTCCCAGGTGGCTCGTTCTGCCATCTTAGCTGCTGTGTGGGTCACCAACAAGATCTGGAATGGACCTCGCCACCGCTTCGCTTTCCAGTTCTTCTGAAGGCTGTCATCACCACCAAATCACCTAGTTGCAGTGAATGGAGTGACCTCGAAACTGGAGTCGGTACAGCTGGTGCTACCTGTTTTCTGACACTGGATAGAGATATCAATGCAGTAGGTCAACATTGCATTTCATGTATTGTTGTTGAGGGAGGACGTTCCCTCGGACTTCCCACACCAATGTGGAGTGCAAAAAGGATTTTGAATGGACCCAAGTTGCTGCGTGTTTGTCCTCTCATCCTGATGTGCATCAAAGCAGTGAGCTGAGCCCTGGGGGAGAGCTGTGTCTTTACAACACTTAGCCAATCTACATAACAACAAACCTTTTGTTATCAGGGATGATCGTTAGTCTTGCAGTGGCAGTGGTTTTTTATACAATGTTGTGAGGCAAGAGGACACAACTGGATTGAAAAACAAAACTGTCAATTGCTCTGTTTGACTTAATTCATCTATTAAAATCTTGCAGGTCTCCTGACAATCTAAGCAGTAGAGTTAGAGCCAAGAGGAACTTGACTCACTCAGACCATATGTCTGCTATACTTAACAGTACTTTTATCTTCAGCATATGTTCAAACTATGGAACCTGTTGAGAAAATCTTTAGTGAATCAATTTGCTATCTATTAGACAACCTCTCCATCCCTTTGTCGCAAGGTGATCTAACCATGCGACAAACCCAACACATTGAGAAGAAAAAACATTTAGGGAGACAAGACCTCCCATAAGATCTGAGAAATCTAAAACGACCAAGTCAGCTGCCTATGCAGAGAAATGATGAGGAAGAGAATCATATACAAAAGTGGCCCAATCTGAATTAACATCAAAACCAATATGATCAGCTCCCATAGACAGATCACGTGATTTGGACTCATCCACCTAGAGAATGAAATCAAGGTTAGACAAATGAATATCAGAGAGGTTTAGACGAGGAGTTCACAGAACTTGGAGTTCTGCAAAACAGTTCCGCCATCCTCAGGTTCTGGAAAAAGAAATTTAGGGTTAAAAACATTGCAGCGTTTAACCGTGACATTCAGCATGTCAAAGAAACACGTGTGCCAACGCAGGCAACGTGCTGCGGAAAGGTGAGACGATTTCTGTTCGAGGAGAATCAACGAAACCGAATGTGGAACCAGTAAAGTTAGTGGAGCATAACCCACCATGTCACGAGAGGCCATGAGAGCCTTCTCTGCATCTGCCACTGCGCGGAGAAAATGTGGTAAACCTGCAACGACAGGATCGAGTTTTGCGGAGAAATATGCAACTGGTCGCAATGTATCGCCATGCGACTGTAAGAGAACCGATGTCATAAAGCCAGAACATCTGTGAGGATCAGGCAGACCCAAAGTGGTCGGAGTCTGTAAGGCGCATTTCATGACTGTGAAAGCTTCTGAGGCTGCAGGGAGCCACTGAATTTTGTCATGAGCAATACAATTTTTACCATGTATCAATGCGGACAGTTCAAGCTGAGAGTAATTTGGAATAAATGAACGATAGTAAGAACATATGCCCAAAAATGACATAATTTGTTTCGTTGGTTGAAGTTTTGGAAGCGTCACAATTGAGGCAATGCGTGTAGACGAGAGTGTTTTGCCTTTACCGGAAATATCGTGACCTAGGAAATGGACATTCTGTGAAACAAACTGTAGTTTAGACAGGCTGGCCTAATGTCCCTCTGCTGCCCTGTGTGTTACAGGGGTCACTGTACCCGTCTCCCACTGTTTCTGTGAGGGAGAGGCAATCAAAGGGTAATTAACATATGACACCCAGGAAGTGCCTTGAGTCAACACAAGAGGCTCCAAGCCACCTCTCACAACAGCCCCAATGAGGCGAGCAGATGCACACAGTCCACTGTCAAAACCAAAGCAAATCAAAATTGCCACAAAAAAAAACATGTTGCATCCAATGATACTTGAGATTAAAAAAA
The DNA here is from genome assembly GCA_038501785.1 of Myoxocephalus aenaeus. NCBI lineage: Eukaryota > Metazoa > Chordata > Actinopteri > Perciformes > Cottidae > Myoxocephalus > Myoxocephalus aenaeus. The sequence goes on from JBAMJR010000116.1 coordinate 1,500,641, forward strand.
TTATGGTGTACGGATTTGGAAACAGTGACTTACAAATGGACTTCTGCATTAACTGCCTGTAAGTCCTTGACAAACCCCCACTCTTTTGGTGCTCCGTTATCTCTGATCTTCCTCAAAGGGAAAATGTAAGTACTGACAGGTGAGCTATTGCAGGGGATGATTACGCCTGCCTGCAAAAGAAAGTTAACACAGGAGTTATGCCATCAATAGCTTAGTGATGTTTTGCAAAGCCGAAACAAGAATTTAGGTGTGATGACCACAGGTTGTGCATTTCCGATGAGTCCCACGTCCTATTTACCCGTCGCCCAGAGGGAAGAGGGAACTTCCTGTAAGGGTGGGGGAGACTGCAGGCGTCAGCAAGAAATGAGACAGTGTGTGGCTTATCATCATCAAACAAATACACAGAGCGTAAGGCAGATGTGCAGAATAGAAGTGTAGAATAGTCTTTTGTGAATACCTGTGCGCGGTGAATACATCACCTGAAAATCACCTGTTGCTTTCCAATCTGTGATAGACTGAAATTTCAGCACAAAATATCCCAAGTCTCTACATTGATCAGTCTGACACCTGAACAAGGAGACGTGTGGGTAGGAGGAGTCCACTTTGATCAGCTGTTTCCAGGGTCTGTGAGGATAACAGAAAACTGTACATCTCCAATTAGACCACACATAGTAGAACATTGGAGAATATAATTAAAATCCTCAAACAAATGTATTCATATGTAGCATATTTTCCCAAGGAAACATATGCTGTACACTGCATGTGTGTGGAGCTCATTACTTCAGTACAAGGATAAGCCTCTGATACACACATCAAAGTGTGATGGGCTATCTTGGACCATGGTCATGTTGGATGGAAGTGCGTACGACTTTTAAACCTTTCAGGTGTGGAAATCAAACTGATTACCATACTTCAGCTTCAAGTCTCTGCTGAAAAAAACTTACAGAAAAGATGCCTGAGCACCAAAAAAATTCATGCTTAGTCCTTTTCTTAAAAAAAAAAAAAAACATACGCGAGTCGAACCGTAAATAATATCTTTTAACGTCAACCCTAAGGTTCCTACAAAATAGACATATTGTCCACTAAGTTTAGGGTGAGACAAAACATTTTGTTCCACAAATCTAAGTTTGTGGTTCTTGAATCTACAAGAAAAAAAACACCTTAAAATCCCCCTACTATCAAAATAGTTTCTGGTAATTTTTAAAAGGCTCAGTGGTATATTATATACATACATTCTGTCCCTGCAACTGACTTTGATGCCCGTTCTAAATATATGATTGTATCTGTGCATGTATGTGCGTGTATGTGCGTGTGTTTGCGGTTAGTAGAGCATGCTTTCCTTCATTTGCATGTGTGTGTGTGTCTTTCTCACCCCTCCTCTCTGCTATTCCAACAGAATTTCGCCCTTTCTCTCTTCATGCCCCCACCTCACGTCAGCCAGATTCCTGATGTCTTTGTGCTTTCTGGACATGGTTTTGTCCCACTGTGGACACTCAAAAGCCCAATGTCCTCTCTGGTAGCAGATACAGCATTCGTGTCTATCTGCCTGTGATGCCGGTATCCACGTCCACGTCCTCTGCCACGTCTGTTGAATCCTGTGTTCCAACGTGAAGCTTGGTCTCTTGTCATGCATTGATTTGAGCCAAGTGCAGTTGTTGTTCTTTTGACACAGTCTTTTGTTCTTGTCGGCTGTGTCTTGCTTCTCCGCATGAGGTCTGAGGTGAGCTTTTTCACAGCTGATGCAGCTCAATCTTACTGCTGCAGAGATGGCACTCCTGATTAGCTGGGACCTCACCTCTGGCTTTTGGTTCTTGAAGGCCGCTTGTTTGTTGAATACAGCGTGCAGCTTGGTGTAATATTCTGTCGCTTTCAGCAGCTTGTTGTCTGCAGGCTGTTGATTGGCTGGTGTGAATATGGTGGAGGGCATAAGTCTGAGATCAGGATCCATTCTGTGTGCAACAAGAGAGAAAAGGATTCCCGAGAAGCTTTGTCTGCTCCGGTCATGTTAGCATCTACTTCAGGCATCATTACACACATTACCTTCCTTTCCCTAAATTCTGCATCATTGTTAGTGTACACAATTTCATTTAAACAGATAAACAGTCTAAAGATTCATCCCCATATTTCTTTTTTCTTTTTTCCTTCATCACATCCATTTCCCTTTTACTGTGAACCTCCCATTTTCGTTAGGGTGGTCTAAGTATACTTATTTATTAAATACAGTCGTCACTATAAGTCCCAATTTTAGAAAAATCAAGTGAAAACCGTCAATCGTCTCGATTGGACAGTCAAGGACCTGGAACTACGACCTTCAAGGACCCTAATTGAGTCCTGTATTACATCGCACCACTCAGTCCTGTCTTCTGTGTTAGTCAAGGACCTGGAAATACGATCTTATATCGCATTACTCAGTCCTGTCTTCCCTGTCGTTCAAGGACCTGGAAATACGATCTTCATCGCATTACTCATTCCTTTCTTCCTTGTCGGTCAAGAACCTGGAAATACGATCTTCAAGGCCCCTAATTGGGTCCTGTATTTTATCGCATTACTCAGTCCTGTCTTCCTTAGTAAAAACGGAATGGATGATGATGAATCAGGAACATTTTACAATTATTTTATGAATCAACACACATTTTAAGTAACAGGCTAAGACAAATTATCATCATTAGAGACCATATCTTTAAACAGAATTTGTTTAATTCTCCGGTTTTATCAATTATTTTACGAAGTTCTACGTCTTCGTAATCTCTAACTCAATTTTAAATTTGGAATATCAACTTCTTACCAGATTTGAAGAAAATTGCTTCCTTGTTTGATCGTTGTGAAGTAGATCTGACTCGTTGGGCACAGGACCCCTCTCTCTTTGTCTAATGAGGTATGGGGCAGAACCAGTTTTTTGGTTCTGAAGTGGCCACTACCCTGCACGCCATCAGAGTTCAGACGAAGCTTCAAACGATCCCACTTCTGACACCAAATGTAATGGAAGTTTTTCCTAGTAGATCTGTTAAGAAGGAATGATGTCTCTCTTAATCAAAGTTGTCTTAAGTCCGTTTATTCCTGCAGGAAGGAAAAGTCTGTCACCGGTCATAGCAGCCTGTGACACAAGATTCAAAGAAGCACCGTCATCAGGCCCCTTTTAACACAATCAGGTCTCCGCCCCCAAACCCCCATCAAGGACCCAAAGTTCCTAGTCTTCTCGAGAAACGTAAACACCCCCGCTTCCCGTGGCCAGAGCAGGGAAACATTTCCCTTGAACTGGGAAATCAGCCTCTTTTACGACCCCCCATATACAAATGAAGGACAATCAACAGTCCTTTGATCCCAGCCATTCGGTCTTCATCTCTGAGGGTCATTTAAGGTTCGATTTGGGCCCTCTCGTCTTTCAACAAGACAACACTATATTTTACCATTACACACCTTACACCAGGGGTCTCAAACTCAATTTGGCTTGGGGCCACCGCTGGTATTGTGATCTCATCGGAGGGCCACACAGAAAGCTCAATATATATTGTTTACATTCATAACATATTTTCGTCATACAAAAGGCAACCAGCAGTTTCTGTACATTTTTATAATAGTTTTTACAGTGAAAATATATATATATATATATATATATATATATATATATATATATATATATATATTTAAATAACTTATTGAAACTGCACCGAACCAACAAATGCAATCCCTGAATACATTTGTACTTCATTCTATTTCTTGCCAGACACCTGGCAGCGCTTTTGCTCACAGCTGAGCCACATTGACCCTGATGGAGGTCACCGTGGAAACCCTGATGGAGGTCACAGTAGAAGCACTGATCGAGGTCACAGTGGAAACCCTGAGTACAGCTTCACGATAGGCATCACTAAGCCTGGACCTGTACTTGCATTTATTAAAGTTCATAGTCGAGAAAGGTTTCTCACAGCTTCCAAAAAGGTACATTACCCGACTGATCACTTTTGTCTGCTCAGGGAAGGAAACATACTCGGGACTGAGAAATGACTTCATACTACAGATCAAGCTCCATGGGGTGTGTGCACATGAAACATTAATATTACAACAGTTTTTGTTTTCAAAAAAAATATTTACTATATATTTGAGTCAAAATATGTTCTATAGAAAAACGAACTTTTTACAATGTTTACCCATTGTGCATGTTTCAGTACAGTTTTCAGAACAAGAACAACATATGTACTCTGTATCTATGTGTGTACTATGTACTCTGAATGTATGTGTGTACTGTGTACTCTTTACCAGCGCATGGTCGTGTGTGGAGTCGCACAGAGTAAAACTGAACAGCTGAGCAGAGCAGAGCTGCCGTCTCTCTGTGGCCAGTGTGGATTTTTTTAGTACACTGCAAGTTTTTTTTTCTCTCTCAGGTGGTAGTGTGTTTGTCTGTCTGAATAAAAACCAGTGTATCTTTGCAGCGTATGTAGGTCATTGGGTAGTTTGGGTAGGTCATTGGGTAGTAGGTCATTGGGTAGTTTCACAAAAAATGTCTACTGACACCTGAATCAACAAATCACGTTGAAAGGCGGAGCTCGACACAGACGCCTCAGGCTGTGTGCTCCTATGAGAGGCGTATGATCACACAGAGGAGTGGGGCGGAACCTCCGGACTTTGGCGCATCTAGCAGCATCTGAATCTTTTTTCTACTCCGTTTTTTCACGGAGCTATTAATAGAAACGTCCAGTAAACGTTATCTTATGGGGCCGCGCGCGCGGACCTCAGAAAAACGCGCGGGCCGCACTAACACTAAACTTTGATGTCAAGTAGGGGGCCACACAATATCGGCTCGCGGGCCGCAATTGGCCCGCGGGCCGCGAGTTTGAGACCCCTGCCTTACACAGTGCACCTGTGTGTATCTTACACAGTGCACCTTTTTAATATAGCATTTTTACTTGTCAATGTCTGTCAATGTTTGTTTAATAATGTTTAATAACTGTTTAAGTAATAGTATTCCTACATGCATATACCTGTATGTTTATGGATCCTTCCTATCATGAACTGTATGTATATTTGTGTGTGTGTGTGTGTGTGTGTGTGTGTGTGTGTGTGTGTGTGTGTCTGCAACAGTCTGAGTGCATGTGAAAACTTATTGTTATGCTGCATCCGCCCTTGCTGCATTGAGACTCATTTTTCACAGACAGCCCTTACATGTCATGTTACCCAATTACTTACACACACACACACACACACACACACACACACACACACACACACACACACACACACACACACACACACACACACACACACACCATCTGCTCTAAACCTGCTCCTCTGTCTTGCTATTGCTCTCTCAGACTCATTTTCTCTCTCCTGCCTGACTATCACTTCTCTACTTCACTGACATTCCTTCTTCTCATTCACTCTGAGTTCAAATCTCTTAAACTGTAGCTTGTGATATGAGAGTTATACATATTTTTGGAGAGACATCTCACTGACATAGTTGTATGACAGGCCAATGCCGCCATTTACATTTTGTGAATCTTAAAGATGTTCATTTTGATTTGTTTATGTGAGCATTCAAGACATAAACAATGGTTCCAGATCATGTCTGTGATGAAACAAAATATGTTCAGTTCAGGAAACAATAAAATCTATAACATTGCATAATAACTCCCCTGTTCAGTATTCTCAGAGGAAACACTGCCTTTCTCTCTAGCGGTGTTTTCTCCAAAATGGCACTGTACAATGTATTTATAAAGTCCTAATTACAGTAAATTTTTGTAGTTATCTCGTATGCCTGATATGTAAAACAGGCTGAATGCAAATTGTTGGTTCTTAATTAATCAATCAAAATATGACTCTCCAAGCTGACCACAACCCATTCATTATTTTAGTTGTTTGTGGGCAGAACATTTAACTTGGAGTGAAGAGGAGAAGCGATGCAGGATTGAAGGATGAAGAGAAGTCCCGAAGAAGGACAGAATCTGAGGATATGTATCAAAATGCAAAAATATTTTGCATGAAGTCTGTAAGAAGAAATGACTTCACAGAAAGTGTTGTGGGAGGAACAGGATGACATGTGAAGGAACAGAAGAAAAGTGGAAGAGAAGAGTGTGGATAAGAGAAAAATGAATGTGGGAGTGCAGAGGGAGAAGTCTCACAACGATAGACTGAAGGTTAAATCAGAGAAACGGAGGGTTAGGGGAAGAATAAAGGCCAGTGATGGAAAATGGGCAATACCAGAGAAATAGAGGATACAGTAAAAAGGGAGAAGGAAGAAGAATGTGGAAAGTGGAAAGGAGGAAACAAGTGGATGAAGGATAGGAAGAGGGAGTACAAACTGGTTTGAAGTAGCTGTATTTATGGTTTTGTGTGTATGAGGCTGTAAGGGGCTCTTGGGGAACACACACACACACACACACACACACACACACACACACACACACACACCTCTCATCTGACCATGCTGGAAGGGCTCCCTATGGAAAAGTATGTTGTATTGTTTATTACCTATGTATAGAAACAATTTATCACAGATAGGCTGCACACACGAACACACACACAACTACCTGATGTCATGTGTGAGTGTGCAGCCAATAAATTTACACCCCTGCTTCAATTATACGAGCAGAAATGAGAGGGTGTGTGTGTGTGATGACTCATTTTGTAGTTGTTATAATTGTTTGTGTGTCTGGCTTGTTGTAATATAACTTGTGTATATCTGTATGTAGGTGTAATTATCTGTGTGTACAGATGTGTGGTGTGGATGTGCGAGTGTTTGTGTGTGTGTAGGAGTAATTTATTCTCCTGGCTTTCCTTTTATATTTATTGGCCATCTGTTGAGCAGCTAAATGAGATGCAGATGTACCTTAACGAATGGAAAAGTTATCAACTTCCAAATTTTGTATGTGGGAGAAAGTACATAAAATGCAGAAGTACAACAAACACGCCAAGTTTTTAAATGAAATGATTTATAAGTAAAATGTAAAGATTTTCATAAGAAGAAAAAAAAGTAGTGTTTGCATGTTTTGCCCTCCTACATTAGCATGTTCCTGCATCTTGGTGCATGTGTGTTTGCCTGTCAGTGATGCGTTAAGTCGTTACAATAATCCTTGTGTGTATGTGTTAGTATGTTCAGCCTTATCTCTCATTTCACTGGTCTGCCATTGTTGCTGGCAGTGCCATGAGCGCCACCTAATTAGTTTAAGCTTTGCACACACACACACACACACACACACACACACACACACACACACACACACACACACACAGCTTAGTGTAATGACTTTAAGTCCATCATGAATGCAGTCACAGACAGTATAATAGGAAGAGAGAATAAAAACCATTTGTTTAATTGACTTATATTGGCTGCATGTGTGTGGGCTCATGGGGAGGAATAGAGAGGAGAAAGAAGCAAGGAGGAACACAAATAGAAAGAAGGGACAGGGTGAGGAAAGAATAAGTTGGAAAAGAAGAGCGGATGAGAGATGGCGAAAAAAATAAGAAGCTTGGAATGATTTGGATAGAATGATTTTGATTACAAATCTGGATTCATCGTTTAATTCTTCAAAATGATTTGAGCAGCAATATGTTGGAGGCGATAGGCATGTACAGCCTATATGCGTGTTGTTAGTATGTTCTGATGTGTGTAATGTAGTGGTGTGAGTGTGTGTTTGTGAGTTGGGGGTGGGGTTGGCTTAATGAACAGCTTTTGGCTCCAGCTGCGACAGCCACTATCTCTGTCGTCTCCTTTATCCTCCCTCGCGCTTTCTCTGCTCTCTCCTCTTTCGCGCCAACATTTATAGTAATTACTGTTCTTTGGTGGTTCAGAGGGATGGAAACCGGGATGGAGGCTGATAACATAGCAGAGTGTGAGTGTTTGTGTATTTTGTCTAATTTCCTGAATGTCCTCCAGAGGGTTGTTCCAGGAAGCGAAATTCCTAAACTAGTTTTATCTCACAAATTTCCTTCACGCCAACACTATGACAGGGAAGAGATTTGCTCTCTGCTGTTGTGGTGAAACGGTCTGCACATGTATTCCAACCTTGGATCATGAACTTTCTCCTGACCCTTAACAAGAACAAGAGTCGGAAACAGCTCAGCTGTGCGATAAAAGGTTAAACATGGCTCTTGTAGCAACAGTAGGATTATTATAGATTTACTGTGACTGTATAGTAGATACCGACGATGGATTTTGCCTTCTTAGTCGTATATTACACGGTCCAACATTTAATTGTAAAGATATTGAAACATAATTACGGAGTGTATGTCTTTCCATTAACTACTAACAAGTTAAGATAAAATAAAGAAATCCCTTTAAATCACAACGTTTAATCTGCAGCGTCCACCATGTTGAATCACCTGCCATATTAGCCGTTGAGTTCATCATTACTCAGACCACTATGATCCTTTTATCAGTTTTCTTACAAAGGACAAATAAAGGCTGTTGAATTAAGGCTCAGGCTAACAGTGAATAAAGAACCATATTAACTGTTCTATTGCAAATACTGATGGCACATTTTGTGTGACATTAGAGGCTAATTTTGTCATTCACATTTGACATCTATAATTTTAATTAGGTAGTAATCCAAATCCTTAAATTACAAACCTTTTACAAGTTCTTCTGTCATTTTTCCCAACGCTAACAAACATAACTTATCAAATATACCACAACAGGTAGAGAGATGGAAACAGTAACTAGGACAATCTATTTAAACAGCTCTGTAACAGTTCTTACTTTTTGGTCATATATATTTGTTCACATTATAGTGCCTAGCTCCAGTATGTAGGGTATCATGTTTTCTTAGAGCATTGAAAAGGAAGCTTTCCAGCATGTACATATTTCCAATATACAAATTCTGCCTGTGCCCGTATTCATATAATGCTTGCCAAAATTGTAATTCTATTTCCAACATGCATATTTTAAATCTGTGCTCGGTGGACAGATGAACTTATGAGATGTAATGAGTTTTAAACACACACACACACACACACACACACACACACACACACACACACACACACACACACACACACACACACACACACACACACACACACACACACACCCCTACCTGGAGCCGGCTGGCCAGACTAATGCAAGATCAAACAGCATGGGACATTTTTAATCTTTTAACAGTTAGACTGGCCCATTGGGATAAGTGCACTTACTCCAGATGGCCAGCTTGCCTCTGATAGTAGCACTTATTTATTATATTTCACAGCTTATGTTTTGGTGTTTGCTAAAATATTGTTCCCCAGCTAATGTTGTTTTTGCATTGGTTTATTTTGGCATTTACTGTGTACAGGCAAAGATGCATATTTTTGGGATTGAAACTGGCTTTGGCGTTTAGGATTGTATTGTCAACCTAAATTATATTCTTCTTAATCCTTTTTAGGGTTTGCTGATTTGCAGATATGTTGTGGACAGTTTAACTAGATACCTGTGATGCCAGTGTTCCTTTAGTGGAGATTTGTAATCTCTGTATCTGTTGAAGAGTGTGTGTTGTTTACTCTTGCAGAAATCGCAGCAGGATGCCCAGTCCAAAAGAATAAAACACAGATTTTTTTGCACTCAAGGAAAGTCACTTTATCAACCTTGTTCTAATTAATATTTCTGCCCCCCAGAAATTTAAAAATAGCGCAAAGATGCTGGAAAATAATTCAATTTTTTTAGTTGTTCAATTGTTTATGCTGATGTCTCAAGATACATTTGTTTTTAATACATGCTGAAATGCTTTATTTAGCCTGATTTTTCTGTGTATGTATTTCACTGCACGATTTAAAGAACAGATGTATTTTCAGTGTTTAATGATGAGGAGGATCACAATTATATCTCACTGTAATTAACATTATAAGCCAATGATGATATACTAAATATCTTTGACCAATGCTAGTTGCAGTAATGTGATACTTCAGTGACATTTTCCCTTTTGCATTTTCCGTCCACAGTGAGGTCAGAACACGGGATCAGCCTCAAGTGCTAAACACTTGCCTGTCAATCTCGTGCCTTAATAAGCTTCAGAAAAGGTGTCCATATTTTCACAGGTTCAAGTGTACGCTCATTCACCCACACATCTCCTCTCCCTGTCCTGCTGTCGTTCTCTGAGGGTCATTAACAAGTTATGTAAAGCTTCCATGAACGCTGCCTTGTGAAACAAGGACACTGAAGGCTGTAAAGTTTTCAGCTGAGGGTTGCTTAACCATCAATCCTTTTATTTCCATCCTGAATATAAATGAGTTCCTCAGGGTTCATTCCCTCGTTCTCCCTCTCATCTGTCTCTCATCTTCCTCTCTCTGTCTCCTCTTCTTAAACCGCAGCCAAACACTAAACCCTCCGTTCTATTCAGGGACAGTGAGACGCACCTCGCCAGCTTTCAAGTTGTCTGTGTGCGTTTGAGATATTTGTGTTTTTGCCATCGTTTAAAGTGCTTTCAAAACTTGGAAACCCAAAGAGCCTATTTGCCGCACCTCATTATTATGAGGATTATTTTAGAGTAGGGGACCAGCACAAGTTGAATGTGTCTGCCTGAGTTCTATATGTTAAATTGTTGTCCCACAGTGGCTGCAGAGATAAGAGCGTTATAGTGGTATCACACGTGGTTTCAGCCCTCCCCTTCTTCATGGGCATTCCTGCTGTGCTTGCTCTTGTTAAACATCAGCAGCTCATCAGGAACACAAATAAGGTGTGTGTGTGTGTGTGTGTGTGTGTGTGTGTGTGTGTGTGTGTGTGTGTGTGTGTGTGTGTGTGTGTGTGTGTGTGTGTGTGTGTGTGTGTACACACACATCTTATTACATCTTGGGCGAGAGTAGGGACCTCCTTAAGTCTGTGCTGGTTGCCTGGCAACCTCATGGTGATGACAAGCTTCCAGAAAGCCATTGCACCCTTATCACATGTTTAATTAGTGCAATTTAGGAGACAAAGTGTGATACTATTTTCAGTGATAAGGTCACATTTACAGTTACTGCTGTACGGTGACATTTCAGAAAATGACTCCCTCACTCTGCTCAGACGTTGTTGTTTTTTTTACCCCGCTGGCTTTGGTTGTTTCTTTTTGGGGTCCTGAAATGGGTCTCCAGCGCTCCCCTGTCCATATGTCGCCCAAAGCTTGGGTGTAACGTGACACTCTACTTGTGCTCCTTCCTCTATAACAATAGATTCAGAAGACACTGCCTGGACCGCCGCCTCCTCCTCCTCCATCATCCTATAATTCCTCCGCTCTGCATTCTGGATCATCGAGCCAAAGTAGACCCAAATGTCCGATTCCAGCATTACAATATTATAATCTCTTTCATCCATATCTAGAGGAACAGTGCCTTCTGCCATGGTCTTCCAGTGGTTGTTTTGATTAAAGAGCGGGGGGTGGGCCTACAAAAAAATGTGGAAGTACAATCTGTAGTTTGAACATCAGACGGGGCCTTTGGGTGCTGGAAACATGGAGGGACTTTAAACATTGTTAATTTTCATATTCTAACCACATTAAAAATACTACAAAGATGGTGTAACAAGATTCGTTACCTCCGAGTCCCCCCCCAGCCCAAATGACACACGCAGACCTTGATGCTGGTTGGCAATGTCTTTATTGGGACCTGCGTTCCTCGCCCCTCTTTCCCCTCCTCTGACCATTTTATGGCTTATATAGCCAAGACACACACCACACACACACACACAAACAATCTGTTCCAGCTGAGGCCAATTAGGTCTCGTCCCGACACCTGTTCCCTGAGTCGCTTCTCCTCTCCCCCCTCTCCAGCTGAGCTAACCACGCCCCTGCCACCACAGATGGTTAAAAATCGGCAAAGCATTCCTTTTATTGAAAATGTATAGTATCTACCCATTTTATAAAATAGATGAAAAATGATAATTCAGAAAGATGAGGGAGGGAGAGCGAGGGAGTGACGCACGTTTTCTGTAATGTCAAACAATTTGTCATCCTTACTGCTCACTTTCCTCACTCTCTACCCTCAACTGAAAAGCCGTCTTTTATGCTGACACTTTTTTAATATTCAAAACTAATATTTATATACAGTTTTACTGCTCATTTTAATAGAGATCTCTTTTTGTGTTCAAGTACTAGAAGCTCTCATAAGATTTGAACTCACTTGTGCCAACAACTCATGGGAGCTGTAGTTGTTGAATATAATTGAGTTTAATGTAATCATGTGATTGGTGAAATAATGAGTTCAATACCCATTTAGCTTGAGTTGAATACTCATAATTTATACTTTTTTTATATGTATTGCTTTTATGGAAGATTGATGGTAAAACAACATCAATACAATTGTCTGTAAAGAATGTTTATTATGTGCATTTTTCATTTGTAGATAATATAATGTTGCTCCAGGAAAGATAACCTCTCCACATGTATGTGTTTGTTTACAGTAGGATTGTGTAGTAGAGTGTGTGTGTTTGCCTCCACAATAACACAAAACTCACCATATCAAGGTCGAACAAGTCTCCTCTCACACAGACTTACACGTACACCTCACTACTTGGCTCTCCTCCCATTGACTGGTAGCCAATGCTGCCATGGAGATGGAACAGTGACTGTTAACCATCACACTTTAATTCAGGTTGTGCCAAAGTCATTTCTACTCAAAGATTAGTTAATTCTACAAAGGGGTATTGGGGCTATTGTAGGTTAAAAAACACAAACAAACCAGCAGTAGTATTAGATGATTATTAGTCATGTAAACATGACTATCAGTGTAGTATTAGGCATATAAACATGCATATTAGTGTAGTAGTTGTCATGTAAACATGATTTTTAGTGTAGTATTAGTCTGTTGCAATAGATATGTTTTAATATAGCAGGCACTATATATAAAACAATAAACCTATGTATATTCTCATATCTCAGTTCACAATGAAACCCAAGAGGCCTATTCAGTCCATGACCTGACACAGTTCCCCGTTTATTTTGCACTTTGTGAAAACCAGCATGTGTGGCTGAGCAGCCCGACAGATGTAATAAATGTGCTAAATGTATTCTATATTTTGAGGGACTGAATTTGGTCATTTCAGGGCCCTTCTACACCAAACTACCGCTGCTATCCAGCACTTAATAACAGTCCTAACTTTCCACTACCACCCTGTAACAATGCAAATCAGAATTGCTACTTGGGTACCAAATCTAATGCATTAAAATGTCTGTCAATCAGCACTCTGTGTGTGTGTGTGCGCGTGCGTGCGTGCGTGCGTGCGCGCGTCTGAGCAAAATAGTGCTCTTGTATGGCAGGTTTTGTCGTGTCAGCAGTTTAGAATAAGAAGAAGAGACACACAGGATGAACAGTTTCTTTCCTCCATGTTTCGGCACACACAATAACCCTGTTGGTTAATATAATTAATTAAAACAAATGTTTTCTCTGATTGGTCTCCTTTATTATGAGTCTACTTCAGAGTTTTTGGTTTTCTGTTCTGGAATTCATTAATTCAATTTGGTATTGCACTTAAAAACGTCATAGCAAAACAATGCCTGTATTTCAGCTCTCAGTTAGGAAGACCAAAGGAGGATTGAGGATTTAATGAGCCCCTCCCTGGAAACGCCCCCAGGTGGAGTTAAAGAGAGTAAAGGAGTGGGAGGGGAAGATGACAGAGGGAGGACGGACAAACACTCATGTCCCAGTAGGCCAGTGTATCTAACACAGTGTAATTACAATGGGATCTCCTTTAATTGACTCCTACTGCAAGGTGTGTGTGTGTGTGTGTGTGTGTGTGTGTGTGCGTGTGCGCGCGTGCGTGTGTGTGTGAGTGAGTGAGTGACCACGACCACATTCACACATCTTATAGAGGGAAATGCTTTAATAAACAACTTCACGTTTATTGCTATGAGAATGTATTTTGTGAAGTCATTTTCAAACAGCTCTCCTCCTAAAGGTATTTCATGTTGGCTCTATTTTCAGACTGTATAATGGGAATAATACAGCCTGGTTTAGTATTTGGTTCCACTGAGTCCAATTTGACTTTCATTGTCTCCCCTAACCTAAAGACTACAAGGGTCCATGCAATGTTAATTTTGACTAAATTCAATTAATAAATCTAAATTCAGTGTCCGGGTCCATTTTTGGATTATCCGCAACTCTTAACCCTGCTGTTCTGAGTTCATACTTTTTACAGTTAGTAAAGGAAATAAAGTTGCCACTAAATGGACCCGTACTTGTATCGCGCTTTTCTAGTCTTCCGACCACTCAAAGCGCTTTAACACTACATGGCATCATTCAAGCCACCATGCAAGGTGCCACATCAGGATTATCAACCATTCATACACCGTAGGCGCAGCTACGGGAGTAATTTAGGGTTAAGTGTCTTGCTCAAGGACACATCAACATGGGCTAGCTGAGCCAGGGATCGAACCGCCGATCCTCTGATTGAAGGACGACCCTGCTCACCACTGAGCCACAGTCGCCCACAAAAACACTAGTTTACACTAACAATGTATGGGCAACAATGTATGGGCAAGCAGAGCCACCTGAGAATAACTGAAGGGGTAGTGACCATCTATAAGATGTAAAAAAAAAAATGATTATCCTCCAGGGAAAAAACATTAAATGACAAATAACGACATTCATGGTATCGGTCACATTATCATTATGGTACATTTAATGATAATGTGACCGATGTGCACTGATGCACAAGTCCTCACTTAGACATTAAAGAAGGTGGTAAGTTGATAAATGGTCAACCTGTGTGTGTGTGTGTGTGTGTGTGTGTGTGTGTGTGTGTGTGTGTGTGTGTGTGTGTGTGTGTGTCTGTCTTGTTGTGAGTATTCAGGTGCATTCATCAGTCGTTTAAATGTCATTAGCTTCAGGCTACTTGTAATCCAATTTTAACACATAACAAAGATGTCTCCTAATGACATTCACACTGATATTGAATGGTTGGTCTGAGAGAGTGTGAGTGACATGACAGACGGAGCCAACGGTGTGTTGTACTGTTTTTCATACAGTGTGCTCCATTTGTACAACACACACACACACACACACACACAGTGCAGTATTGTCCTTGTAAGTCAAGGACATCCCCTAGTTTCACAGGTGAGGGAACACAGACTATTTCTGCCAGGGATGAGAAAGAAGAGCAGGGAAGAGAACAAGGGAAAGAAGAAGAGGGTGGTAGGTGAAAAGAAAGAGGAGATAAATAACATATAATACAAATAATACATTCCCCTCACGGCCAATCACTTAGAAATAAACCACCTTGTTGAGCTGAAATTAGCGTCCTACTTTCAGCTGTAACAGATGGGCAAACAAGCAGAGCGACCCCTGCTCAGGCCAATCAAGGGAGGTGAACATGCTCGCGCTAAGATCCACCACCTAACATCCTCCAAACGCTGTCAAATCAGTATTCAAGATTTTGCACACAAATAAAAAAAACAGAATCAGAACTGTTTATTGCCAAGTATGTTACACATACAATGAATTTGACTTGGTTAAGGGTGCATAACAATAAACAAAAAACACAGTGCAATAATATCGAGACATAATCTTCTTTGCTTACTTCATTCCTGATTTAAATGCCGTATTGAAATATCTGTAACTCTGGACTTCATTAAAAGCTGCGGTATAAAATTCCCTCATCGTCGGTATGAAAAAAGCGTTCCCCATCACTGTGTCAGTGGGTGGGTCTGCCCCACCCCCTCCTCCATATTTAGCTGACATTTCATATATTAGAAGTTTTTGATCTGTGATTCCACATCCCAATCTCTGCTCACCACACCATTTTTTTTCTACCTCCACCCCTCCATCCCCCATCTCCTCTTTACTCCCTCATCCTTTCATCATCCCATGGTTATACCATCAGATAGTACTGACTGTAGGCCTACACCTCTGAAGAAATAGGCAACGAGCTGATGAAGAGCAGAGGAAAGGGGGATGGGGAGAGGAGCATAAAGAACAAGGAAGGAAGGAGGAGAATAAGAGGAATGAGGAAGATGAGAGAAATGTAACATGAGTAGATTAATGAAGGAGGAATGGGGGGAGACGCAGAAAGGGAGAGGTTAGGATGGTGAGCAAGAAGTAGTTTTTAAAGCATTTTTTCCACAGTTGTATAATTAATGTATAATTGTCGCTTCCCAAACCGGTATCTTCCACTGCTACTCTTTTCACTTGACATCCTGCCTTCTCCTTTCCTGCTTTATTATAATTTTCTTTCTTTCAGACACTTAAGATTTGAGATGCTACATACTTAAAATGCAGCAGGTAACCCTTTTAATTCAAGATGATATGAATGCTGATGATTTTTCCAGCTAGTAATTACTACTATAAATATGACTTCCCCCTTTTTCACCTCTCCCTCACTCCCTCTTTCCCAAATCCTTCTCGTTTATTATTGTAAAGTTAGAAAAACTGTTATTTTGATGCTGCACTTAATGATAACTAACATTTTCTACGTTTCTGTTTCCTAACTGTCCACATAATAATAATAATAATAATAATAATAATACATTTTATTTTGAGGCGCCTTTCAAGGCACCCAAGGTCGCCTTACAAAAATAATACAGGGTGGGTAAAAGATAAAAGCATGAATGATAAAAACAACAGTAAAACAAAACATCAATATAAGAACATAGGAACAAGTGAAGTGCACAGGGACCAGTTATAAAGTGAATGCCAGTTTGAACAGGTGAGTTTTGAGTTGTGACTTGAATGATGTGATGGAGTCTGATTGTCTTATGTGTGGGGGGAGGGAGTTCCAGAGCCTGGGTGCTGAGCAGCTGAAGGCTCGGGCACCCATGGTACTGAGGCGAGGCGTGGGGATGGATAGTAGTCCAGAAGAGGATGAGCGGAGAGTGCGGGAGGGAGTGTATTCCTGAAGGAGGTCGTAGAGGTAAGTGGGGGCCAGATTGTGGAGAGCTTTATAGGTGAGGAGAAGGTTTTTGTAGTTGATGCGGTATTGTACTGGGAGCCAGT